>CAOLHI010004372.1:0-119471 GCA_948474755.1 Ctenosaura bakeri | reverse complement strand
ACCCTGAGTCATTTGAGTGGAAACTACTTTGCATTTTGAACTCAGCTTGCAGCAATTAAAGTAAGCTGAAGACAAAAGGGGGAAGTGAAAGGAGAGAGAAAACTGGGACATTTTAAAACCAGCTGAAAAGGAGGGGATGACAGAAGATTAATTGGGACTGTCCCTGCCAAACCAGAACAGTTGGAGGAAGTCAACTTCATCTCTCAGAAACTCCAGCCAGTATGGTCAGTGATCAGCTGCTTGTGGGGGGGGAGCGTTTCTGGAAGCTGTAGCCTCATAGAGTAACTTTGCAAAGTTATGCATATGCAATGCATGCGTATATGTAAGGTCCCACACATTTGTGTACACTGCAGCATTTTTCTGGGTCTGTATGTCATGAGTAGCACAGCTAAGTGTGGAGACTTAGGCCATTTCTGCCCTACACTGTTATAGTGCTATTATTCCACTGTCAACATCCTGTGGAATTCTGGGGTTTGTAGTTTACTGAGGTCAAAGAGCTCTCTGGCTGAGAATTCTAAAGGCCCCTCCCTAAACTGCAAATCCCAGAATTCCACAGGATGTTGAAAGTAGCACTATAACAGGGTGGTGCAGAAATAGCCTCAGTATCTAGGTGAGTTTGGGAAGACGGAGAAGAAATGGCTGGATGACTAGTCTGTGGAAGGAACTCCGCCCCCATTGAGAGTGCACTTTAAAGAGCACAACCTAGTACCAAATAAAATGAATTCAAGGGATGAGCAACTTACAGTTTTCCAGATTTTGTTGATCTGCAGTCCCCAACATCCCAGCCAGCATATTTAGTGGTTGTGAGGAGTTTATACAAATTATGTAAACTATAGTTTAGGGCCACAACCAATGTATTTCAATTTTGTATCTAAATATAAAAATAATTAAGAAAAAATGACTAAATTTCAGATTTTGGCAAAGCTGTGGAGTCTCTTAGGCCCTCAGCATGTCGTAATTCAGCCTGGATTCATTATTAACTGCCCCAATGTGCAGCTTAACAACTTGTCCAAACTCTGCTTGGATCTAAAGGCTCCAATCACTTTTATGTTAACGAAACAAGTAGAATTCAGATTGCCACAAGGTTCCACGAAAGAAAACTGTTCCTGTTTCCACCCAAATCATCCACTTTCCACAGCCACCACTTCCAGTGACTCTGCCTTAGAACTAAAACAAATCAGTCACCAGTTCCTGCCTTTATCTGTCTTCCTACACAGGCCACACAAAACAAGTCACTTTAACTGGCTGTACAGAGCTGGCTCTATCCATCTCCCTGTTGGGTCAGCTTTCTTCAGTTCATTTGGGCTGAGAGTGAGTTAGATTCAACTAATCTTGCACCACCCCAGTTGTTGGGGCACAGGTGAAATATTCCAAAGGACACTGACAGGGGCAACATAGGAGGTGGCCAAAGTGAGATTGGATCACGAAGTACGCACTTGTGCAGCATCAATCACTCCCAGCTTCTTTCGAAGAACCTAACATGTTTGCACATGAGTCTTTCATTCTTTGTACAGATACATCTCATGTTTTAGGAGTGTTCTATTTTCCGTTATAGTGAGTCTCTCTACGTTGTTTGATATAAATTAACAAAATCAGATTTTATGCCAACCTTTTTCCTTTTGGGGGGACTTTTTTTGGCTGTCCTTGTGGCTCTCAGGAAGTCCCAGGGCCAAAAGTTGCTCCTCCTGATCCAGAACACACTTGACCCTGCCTTAACTGCACTTAGCATTCTATTAGCCGTGGGATGTGAAAGAAACAGGCAAGATAGTCACCCAAACCATTTTTGGCTGGATTTTCAGCGGTGCAACTGGAGCACATGCTCCAAGTTCCTCAGTAGTTATGGGCTTCATTCAGCTGCCAGTGCCATATATGCACGCACGCGCACGCGCGCACACACAGAAACACACTAATCTTTTTGTACTGTGCTGTCAAGAGAGGAATGCTCTTATGGTGAGGTGGACTGAAGATATCTCCTCCATTACTTTCCCCAAGTGTCGGTAATGTTTACTACCAACCAATGTTACCCTGTTCTCTGGGGGTCCCAGAAGGGGCACCCAAATAACCAAGCAAAAACACAAGATGGGGGAATTAACTGGAGCACTCTCTTAAGGGTAACTTAGCAGGGATCTTGCAACCCAATGTCTATGCGGTCAGGTCAGAAGAGCCGTCAGATAGTTTTAAAATAGTAAAAATGATATCTTTATTAAAAGACAAACAACAAAAAAGACAACACAAGCGCACAGCTAACTGGAAATTAGAAGTGAGAGTTTTTGGGGGAAATGGGTGATACGACACCTTATCCCGTAGTCCTGGAGAAAAGCAGAGGATTGCAGGGAAGAATGCTCAGCGCGGTTCGCTGAGGGGACAAGTCGTTGGACACAGTGGCAGCAGGGCTGGATGGAACTCAGGAGCGATCTGAGGGGGTCTCAGAATCGGGGAGTTTTTATAGGGTGGATTGTGCCTACAGGCCATGCCATACTTGGTGAGAACAATGCGAGTTTGGAGTGGGACAAAGCTTTGGAAAAGGTCAAGTTTTACATGATGGGCTTAGCGCAGGTTTGACAATAGCGTAGCCAGTATGCAAATGGCTTGGCATTG
Organism: Ctenosaura bakeri; assembly: GCA_948474755.1. Classification (NCBI taxonomy): domain Eukaryota; kingdom Metazoa; phylum Chordata; class Lepidosauria; order Squamata; family Iguanidae; genus Ctenosaura; species Ctenosaura bakeri. The sequence continues at coordinate 116,873 of CAOLHI010004372.1, read as the reverse complement.
TACATGGGCCGTCTCGAGGCCGAGCGTCTTTGTGTAAAGTCGCGCTTAAGCAAGGTGTGCCTGAAGAGAGGTCCCTGAAACAACCGAGTGGCATTAATCTGCCTGCCTAAGTGGGAGTTGGAATGCCCAGCACTTACCGGCCGCGCCTGTGTACGTGCCTGTCCGGTGGCCTCACAAACACGTGGAGTGGGGTGGCAGAGAAAGGTCAAAGGAAGGCCAAATGATTTTGATATCAAAAAGAGATATCTAGTGCTATCACCGGGTAGGCCCGAACCATAGTAACACCAACCTTGTTTTTTTCAGCTGTGGAGCAAGTAAGAGACAAGAAATGCTCTGGCATCATTGCCTCTGAGATACTGGACTCAGTACAATTAGGGTTCACAGATCTAAAGGCCTGGTCCTGGGTTTCAGGGCCCGGACCATCTCCTCTAGGCTGCAGGGGAAGGGGAGGAATCTCAGGGGGAGAGCACTGCCTTTAAAAGTCTACGTGGGTGTACGTGTGCATGTATTCTCCTCCTTTGCTAGCCTTGGTGTTATTTATTTGAATGTCATAATCTGTGCAACTGTGGTTGATGTTTAAGGTATCATGTTTAATGACATCACCCAGTTCCACTTCTATGATGTTACAGCAGGTTGTCTCTAATCTGAGGCCCTGGTGCTGAAATCTCAGGGAATGTCCTGGAAATCAACTGTTACTCATTGGACCTAGCATGTGTGCAAAGGAGCCCCTGTTTTTGGAATTGTTCTAGGGCCCCAGTTACCTTAATCCAGCATTGTTTGGGTGTTGTTCCACACCTCAGTTAGGTAGTTGAACAAACTTTATCTGAGATGAAAGAAGAGACAGTAGCATTCCTGAATTAATACTCAAGTAAATGGATTTCACTAACTCTTGATGTCCTCATTTTCTTTTCTGACATGATTTGTTAGGCAACTGAGTTTAAATTACAAATGAGTGAAGGGTTATGATCAGATCCATAGTGAACAAGAAAGAGAACTGTGAATGTTCTGTTGTCCCTTGATGATTGGTTAATAGCATGTCACATGTTTCTAGCTATAATTGCAGAGTTCCTGGATATGGCTAAGCAGATTTGTGTCGACTTCATGTTCATTTTCGCAAAGATGAATTAGACACATTAAACAAATTAGGCAAATTACACATATTAAGATGAGTTACTTGATCCACGGCTAAATGAAAGCAAATCAATTATTGTAAATTAAGCAATTATAAATTGGAGGCAAAGGAAAACTTTGCTTTACTTGGAAACAGAAACACCATTTCAGCACCATTTCAGATATCAGGAGATGGGGGAATTTTCACCCATATGTGAGACAGTGTAGTATAACAGTTAGACTTTTAGATTGGAACTCGGAAGAGCTAGATTCAGTCCTTATTTAGCCTAAATCTAAATTCAGTTGGATCAGTTATGTCCCCTCTTCCTCTCTCTCCCCCTGCCTTCTCTCAGCTTGACCAACCTCACATGGCTGTTGGCAGGATAATTCAAGGAAGAAGGAAATCAAGTAACCATTCATTGAAGGAAAGGCAGGATATAAATGTGACTATTTACATTCATTATTAACTAATAAAATAAATAATAAATATGTGCAACACAATCCCAAGCTTGTTTCCTCAGAGCCATGTCTCACTATTTGATGATGCTTAGCTTTCTCAGTAGTACACGTGTCTAGGACTGGAGCCAAAAGTTTTTAGGGAAGTGATATAAGGATTCCTGAAACATGATCACAACCTCTTAGTCTGAAACACTGTTTATTTTAATGTCTCGGAGCTTGGAAGCAACATGTTAGAAAATGGCTTGTTGTCTGGTATGGTGTCATTTGCAAAAATAAGTTCTTATTGTTACCATGCCTATTAACAGGCAATAATGTCATTTTGTTCTATAAGAACAATTCATTCCTAATTCTTTCCTTTTCATGGTAATAATAATAATGGGGAGGGTATATTTCCATGTGAGTCATTCCTTAGGGGAGAGGGTGGCCTGTAGCCAGTAAGAACGGTAGGATACGGCTGGCCACACAGCTGTCAGCCTGGCTCATTGTGCACTACTACCTTGGGTGCTGCCTCTCTTTGCAGGTGAAGTGGACAATGTGAATGAGCAGTAGTGCAATGAACCAATGAAAGGAGATAATTTTATTTTTATTTTGTTCAAGATTGACGGTGAGGGGTATGTGGAGGATCTCTTCCAGAATGGCACTAATGTGCCATTCTTTCAGGTCAAGAGCCCACTCCAACTGCATTCACCTCCCCACCAGAGCCATCACTCCTTTACTGCCACAGCCATGGACAGGAAGAGATCCACGATGCCCTGCTTCAGTGTTCTGGTCACTGCTGTCACAGAGGTCCAGCATGATATGGGACCTGGTGTGCTGGATAAGTTCCTTCTGAGGGATAGCAACTGCCCTTGAAGAGACAAAAGTCTCATGTAGATCCGGGTGCAGCCAATATCTGTGTCCTTCAGGAAAACACACTCCTTGGATCTGGCACAGTCCCAGCACATACAGTTCCTGTCTCATAGGCAGGTGTAGGTAGTGCTACTGGGGCCCCACTGTAATGACTTCCAGCATACAGGCTTGCCAGGTTACCTTGGCAAAAATAAAAAAGTGGGGAAATCAGTGTCTCTCTTCCACATCGATGCACTTATAGTAACAAACTCAGCACAGCACTAACTGCTACATTGTTCCTGTATTCTGCTTTAAGTCATTTCAGGGGTCTGTGTGCTTCACATGATGCAACAAAGGCCATTTCCACACGGGACGAGGGAATCACCCTGTGACGCTCCTTACCGGACTTCTTGGCTCCCCGGTCCAGTCCACGCTGCTCCGGAGCAGTGCGTGCTCATCAATATGCACTGCTCCAGCATCCCAAATGGCAGCTTCTGGTTGGTCGAGAGTATTGACCAATTGCTGAAGCTCACCAGCCTAAAGCCTGCCCCCAGCAGATCTCAGGCTCGCATTGGGGCAAGCCTGTGAATCTGCATAAAGGAGCAGGCTCGCCGTGGCGCGCTCCGTGCTTTTGAAAGACCTGTTTTTAGTGGTCTTTCAAAAGCACGCTGGACGACCACTTGGGGTCATTCCAGAGCGGGCTGAGGTGTGGATCTACGTTAAGTAGGTCTGACCCAGTCCGCTCCCAAGTGCAGACGCCCTCCCTGGAGGACACTCTGCCCCGTTTTAAAAACCCTATGTGGAAATGGCCAAAGAAATCTCAAGGGTTTCAAACTGGACTTTTCCCTGCAGAGAAGGGAGGGACCACACAATGATCCCCTCACAATTTTCTTCTTCATTAAATCAGCAGTCTCCATTTTGAAGATCAGTAGAGGCAATGGCTGCTGCATCTGGTCAGCTATTTGAACTTTTTAGACCTTCCCCCTCACCCTGAAATTTTAGTTTGTGGATCACATTGCTGCTTTTTGCAGCTGAAGTGCTGACTGCATTAACAATAACCATTTATTTAATAGTATAATTAAGAAATAACACAATGACTTACCATTTTTGAGTAATATTCAAATCTCTGCTGTGCCCTAGATATACAGTGCTTCTGCCTGATGACCTAATAGCCTTGCTTCTGTTTACCTGGAATTATTAGAAAAGGGGTAGCTGTGTCAGTCTGTTGCAGTAAAAGCAACAAAGCACCCTTGGTACCTTGAAAACCAACAATTAAATTCCATAATAACTGTGTTAGTCTTTAAGTTGTCACAAGATTTCTTTGTTGTTTTTTTCTTAGAACTAAGTTTCATGGGGTCAGTGGGTTTAGTCCAAAGGACAAGTGTAAAACAGAAAGCTGCAAGGTTGTGCATACTTTCCTAGGAGTAAGCCCCACTGATCACAATGGGACTTCATTCTAGGTAAATGGCTGGGTGCATACTTTATACAAGATTTTTTTTTCCTGCAGAATGAACAAGATCATGTGGATATATACAGCCAAATACATTAGTTAGCACTATGGTGTTCCCAATTTCTATCTGTGGTTTTAAAATCTAGATAATGAAGAAACCTGACAGGAAGAATTTGAACTCATTTGAAATGTGGTGCTGGAGGAGAGTTCTACAGATACCAAGGACTGCTAAAATGAAAAACAAATGGATCTTGAAGCAAATGAAGCCTGAACCCTCACTAGAAGCAAAGACAACTAAACTGAGACTGTCATACTTTGAACATATCATGAGAAGACATGACCCATTAAAAAAGACAATAATGCTTGATAAGGGAGAGTCAACATGGTCTAGTGGCTTGAGCGCTGGACTATAGTAGGAAAAGAGGAAGATCACACTACAAATGGATAGATTCAAGCAAGCCATCGGCCAGAGTTTGCAAGACCTGGAGCAGGACTGTTAATGAATGAGGTTCTTGGAAGTCTCTTACACAGGGGCTTTGTAAGGTGAAGCCGACCTGATGGCAAATATCAACAAGTCAGCAACCATTTGCAATGTGCTCCAGAAAGGACATTTGGGCATAGTTATGCAACATGTATAAATGGACTTTATCTTACGTTAAGTAGGTCTGAGTCACTTAGGATAAAATTGAGTCACTTAGGATAAAAAAAAGGAAAGGATGAGAAAGAGGATATCAGTGTATGATTCCTTAACAAAACAGCAGACAACAGGAGGAAAGGTAGCCATTCTAAGCTGCCCAAACAGAGTCAGTTCTGTGCTTCGGAACTTACCGCTCCAGTGTGAGATGGGCTGTGGGGATACACAAATAGCATGTAAGAGAGGCAGACCAGGCTTATTAGGCTTGGGGAAAGGCACAGGGAAGACAGAGTGGTGAGTACCATGCCACCTGTCCCACTGGGCCCTAAATTGGCTACCTTCATCTCTCAAATAGCTTGGCAGCTGCTGTTGAATTGCCAAGGTTGAAACCATCCTGGGCAACTTCCTTACACAGAATGGGAGGGCTATGCCATCTTGACTTTCATTTCAGGGAGCCCAACCTCTAGCCCCAGCATTACTTTATTGTGGGGGGGGGTGGAGAAAATCAGGCCAACTGACTCATCAGATAACAGGGAGTCATAAGGTGGGAGGGGGGTTTGTATGTGTACAGGTTTTGCATCATTTGAACTGATACAGAGCCAAGTAAGATCATTTGCTGAGGTGGGAAGTGAGATAGGGTATAGTGAGGGGCATGGTTGTTTCAGCTGTGAAGAAGATTTCCAATTGTATCTGCCACATACCCTCATTAAAGACACTTATTCATTCAGGCCTTTCACCTCTTCTGAATTTTTTGATGATGGCATTCTACAATATAAATTGTTTGATAGAACTCTGTTTGTTTTCTTTAGTCTTGCTTTTTTAATGTTACTATATTGTTAGTTTTAACTGGCGTCTAAATACCCTGAAGGTACTACATCCTGTCTGATCTTGGAAGCCAAGCAAGGTAAGCCCTGATCAGTACCTGTATGGAGACTGCCTACCAGGTGCTTTAGGCTAGATTTCAGAGGGAAGCAATGGCAAGCCAGCTCTGAGTACTTCTTGCCTAAGGAAACTATATGAAATTCATGGTGTCACCGTAAGTTGAAGACACATACTACTACTAAGCAACTAGTGACCAAAAAAAAAATAAATAAAAGAAAAATGAAACATAGAAAGATGCATTAGTATTAACAATGGCTTGAATCCTGCTGGTTGAATTCAACTAGAGTAAACCTATCAAATTGTTGAACTGTAATTCAATATATAGGTAAATCCAATTTATTTAAAGGATCTACTCTAACAAGGACTAGCAATAGGACTGAAGCACATAATTTTATGTGTCATCATATATGTATAGACCTGAATTGTGTTCATATTTACTGACAGATTAGACCTGTTGAATCAATGCAGTTTATACAGCTGTTGATTCACCATTCACAATTGATTTAATGAGTCTACACTATATGGAACTGCAGGGAAGATTACAGCCAGAGAATTCTGTTTTATATTATAAGCCACCTCAGGAAGGTCACAGTCCTTAAAAAAGGCTAAAGATGTGTTAAACAAATATAAATAACAGTGATTAAAATGAAATTACCGTCATGTTTTCTCCCACAGAATTCTAGCAACTGTAGTTTTGCTGCTGAGAATTCTCTGCTAGAAATCCCTAACCCCCTTCTCCTTCTTCTGACATTCTTGGTGGGGGGAGAAGAAATACTGTTAAACCCCCTTAGACCTGTATTGCAGCCCTCACAAAATATCCCTCCAGATTTGTTGTACTATTTTCCATTATCCATGTTGATTGAAGATGGTGAAACTTGTTGTCCAGCACACCTGTAGGGTACCAGACTGGGGAAGGCTTCTGTAGTAGATGTTTGTCCTCTTGACAACATGAGTGTGTTTGCAGTGCTATGTATGTTACAGGAGTGGCTGATTTGTACTTGAAAATATCACACAGGAAATGTGTCCCTTTCCATCCAAGCTGGCTTTGCTCTGGTCCCCTTTGCCCTGGCATGATGCTCACAGTGTTTCTGCACACAGTTGCAAGGAGCCTTCAGTTCCTCCTGGGCTTACAATTCATGGTTGATGAGTTTTGGAGAAGTAGCTAGGAAAAAAATCACTTGGCTTTCCTTAAAATATTTGCTGCTGCAAAAGACCTTGGCACGTCTAGGAGCACTCCTCTGGATGGAGAAACTTCATGGCAGGCATCTACACTGTGACAACCAAAGAGGCAAAGTAGTCTCAAGGCTTTTCTCTTTGACTCCTTGTGATACCAGGTCTTGAGGACCTATTGAAGGAATGAAAGTGTATTGATGGCTTAGAGAAGTCCTTAGAAAGCATACAAGATCATTTCCCACAGATGCCAGGAAGAGCATTATTCTACCTCCAGCACTGTAAAACTGTGTAATAATCATTCTGCATACTGTATTTTGACTCCTAAAGATCAACTGAGATTTTTAATTATTCAATAACATTAACTCCTGGAATAATACTTTCCCTTCCTTCAACAGATACCTGTTCTGTCCCCAGTGCGTTCTTCCATTGTGCTGGTGACAGTGTTAGGTTTTGCACATCTCCTAAAACATTCAAATATTATGCCTGAAGGTGATGGCTGAGATTCTAGATCAGTTACAAGCATACCCTAGTTAACAAAGCATCAGATAAACAAGCTACTTTTTAATACGTCTTCTCATGCTTGTTTATCCTTTTTTTCCTCCTTGTGGTCTGTCTAGCTAATTTTGGGGGGAGCAGCATCAATATTGGAAGAATGGTGAAGGAGAGCCAGAGAAACAGACTTGTGGTGTGGGTTGCAGCAGTGTTTCTGCAGTAAACAATGTCTTTTAAAAAGCCTGAGCTAGGGAATAAATGGGATTCTGCTCTAGCCACTTCTGTTGTAGACATGCATGCCTGGCTGCAACAGCCAAGGTAACCAGCAGCTGCCTTCAGAATCTTTTATTGAGCAAAAGAGAGAGAAAAGCGGTAGTCAGATAAGCATCATGAGCTGTCTCTAACCAGCTTTAAAAACCATAGGTCTATTCCTTTTGCCACTAATACTAAAAGTAGAGGATGATGGAAGAAAAATTCATCTCTGGATACATTTAGGGAGAAGTTTTCAAGTGGTTTCTAGAAAGTTCAAAATATTTTTGTTTACTTATGCATAGCTTACCTGACCTGGTTGTTTAATTTCATATCTGCAGATAATTTTGGGGGGAAAATAGTTTGCTGAAACATGTTGAACTATGCTGCTCCTGCTGCTTTCTCCTCTTCTTCCTTCTTTTTGGTGTAGGAATCTATCCCTGTCATTCCATGTTATTTCCACCTCTGGTACCAATTTTTCTGGTAAGTAATGCCCAGGAACACATCTATTAACTGAGATACACCTGTACATAGTTAAGTAGCTGCCCATTCCTGACTAACTAGGCATCAGCTACTGCAAGCTACAGGAGTCTGTTCTCCTATTGTTCAGAATGCAGTAGATGGACATCTCTAATCCTCTCCCACAAGCAGTCTCCAATTCAAGGAGAAATTATGACAGAGATCTTGCTTCTCACTGTCACATGGGAAATTGCTCACAGAATGGGAGTGGAAACATCAGTCTGCAGTGCCTCAATAGACAGAACAAACCCCTGTTGCTTGTTGCACTGGCTTATGCCAAGTAAGTCAGAATTGGATTACCTGCATCTGCAAAATGGAACAAAATCATGGAAGTCATTGGAGGAAGAAGGGGAAATTTACAAGGAAATGAGCAGCGGAATGGCACCCTCTAGGGAAGCAGCAAATTCTAAGCAGTAAAACTGTTGAACTACCTGTTTGTCCAAAATATTTCTGAGCAAGAATAAAGCTGTTGTTGTTCTCTGTTGAGCAGATGAAGAAATTTCTGCATGTTTATTTAAAATAATAAACATATCCTGTATCTAACACTTTGATTGTTAGATATTGCCATTGATGCAGATATGGCTTATAGATTATTTATAGGTGAAAGGGCTTTTTCTCCCTGAGTCCTTCCTTCCTGTATGTATTTATTTATTTTTAACTTCACTCATTAGAAATGAGGTTTTCAAAAATTCATGCAGATCTTTATTTCTCTCACAACCTCAAAACAGGACTTTATATTTGGAGTGGGGTTTTTTTTTTTAGCATGCTACCTAGAAATCACTTTCAGGTAGCAGTAGAGAAATATGTATTTAAAAATAAAATAATGTGTTGGCATGACTCCGAATCTGGGAGATTTGATCCAAGAACTTTTCCATCACATCCAGAGATTGAAAAGTTATAGATAGGAAAGTTATATCCCCCCCCAAAAAAAAAATTAGACAAGACACCTTTGGTGTGGGTGTCTGTGTTTTTGTTTGTTTCACTTTTGTACAGCACCATGTGTACTAATTGTAACAACAACAGTATTAAATTTAAAATGTCTAGACAGATAATAATTTCAACCTGAATTGAAAAGAGTGTGAAACTAAAAAAGAGCATCTCACTTAGGAAAGCATTCTGCTGCGGAAATGGGTTCAACACTTTCTACTGCACTCCTGCTTTATGAGTATCAGTCTGCCATACCCATAGCAATATCAGTTTTGGAAGCAGTTTCAGTCAGGGAAACAGCACGGTAGAGAAGAATTACCCAAGTTTGGGAACATTAGGATTACTGCTAAATGTGCTAGCATTGATTTGTTAAAAGAGATCACTTTGTTGGTGTTAAAATGCTAAAAGAAAATTACTAACTACTTCATTACATTAATAATATTAACACTTTATTAACATTTCATATTTAAATTTTAAATGTATCAATTAACATGATTAAAAATAAGAAAACATGGCCACCACTCCAAAAGTTAGTTGATGCAAACAGTTAATCCTTAATCAAAAATTTAACAACATTGAACTATTAGAATATTAAATTTCAAAATCATTTTTGAAAATTTTATCGAATTAGAGGCAAGGGGTTATTTTAACTTTTTTTTCCAAGTCCCCTGGCACAGCACAGTAGCATCAAACAATCCATGGAATTAAAACACTACTTCTAAGACATGAAGTTGAAAACAACTAAAAACTATTGAAATACATATTAAAAATAGCAGACCTGTTAAAGACCTGTTTAAACAAGAAAGTTGTTAACGGCTAGATGAAAAGACAACAGAGGAGAGGCAAACTGAGCCTCTGTGGGGAAGGGGTTCCATAGCCTAGGAGCACCCACTGAGAAAGCTCTCTTCTTTGTCCTTACCAGACAATGTGGGACAGTGGTGGGACAGGGACAATGTCTTCCTCTGAAGATCACAGAATTCAAGTACTAGTAGCCACTTTTCTCATGCCCCTGGAATGGGTACATGAGAGTTTTCCAGTTGCTGCCACTTCCTTATATTTCAAATCCACATAATATGATGTGAGCGATGCTACTGTTGTGTGTCTATATTTTATGTGTAATAAGAAGTGATCTCAACCATGGGTACATTAACTGCAGAGATGGCCAGAAACTGAACTGATATATTCAATGTTTTAAAAGGCACTAGGTCACTTGATAGGATCCTGTTAGAAAAATAATGGCCAACCTTTAGTTTTATTTGCACCTGGTTGTTGTGGGGGGGGGAGGGGAGAGACTTATATGTAAAAAAAAAAAAAGTAGCTGTTGTGATTTGCAATTCTTGTACACACTTTGTTCCATCAAGCTTTTCACCAGAGTCAAATAATTGATGGTCAGTTGACCTTACTGGAGCGGACAATTGGCTTATTTATAACAATGAGTTTCAGCCTCCATTCATATTAGAATGTGGTCCTTCAGATGTTGTTGGACTGCAGTTCCTATCAGCTCCAGCCAGCATAGCCAATAGTGACCAAGTCTGGGACTTGCAGTTCAACATCTGGAGAGCCACATGTTGCTCATCCAAATTTCTTTAAAAAACAATTTGCAAATTTTGGAAATTTTTATACATACACACACATGTAAAACCAACCCAAGCCAGATTCTCACCCATACCCAGGGGTATAGCTACGGGCAAAGCAAAATGAGAGAGCTCTTACCCATAAATAAGATTTATACCTTTCAAATGAAATTTCCCTTCAATCCCCAAATTTCTAGCAGATCGATCACTTAAAACTTTGAGCACTTGAGTTGACCATTTAGAAATACAGATTAAATAACCAGAGAAAAGGGGCTGGTAGAGTTACCAAGGAGATACTAATGCAGAAAATAGAAGATCTCTGGGTGTGAACAATTATTGTCATACTCTCTGAAATGCTAGAAATTTGGGGAAAATTTCATTACAAGCAGCAGAATTTTTATTTGGAGTGCCAAGTGCATAAATTTAGCTGCACAGCACACATTTCCCCAGCATGCACACAATACTGGTTGACTTTTTTAAAAAGTATTTTGCTTATTATTAGTTCTGCTCATTTACTACACAACACAGTCTGTCCCTCAAAGTGTTTTCTTGTTTTCTTCTCCTAGTTGTTTTTTAACACTGGAAATGAACCTGATTGGGAAAACAACATCAGCTGAATGTTGTGGATGGTCAGTGGATGGGGCTAAGTAAGAGTAGCAGCTGGTGGGGAGGGCTGAACACTTTCCAAACTCAGAGCTTGGGAGGGCTAATTTTTTGGACTACAGTTTACCTAACCCCCCCCCCAACTAACATCGAAAAGTAACTTTCCAAAGTGCTGCCCTATCCACACATCCTTTTTCGCACTTCATTCCCATTTACTTGGGAGTAAGCTCCACTGAACTTAAGAAGGGCTATATGTGAGTAGACATGCATCATAGGGTTACCATACATCCTCTTTTTCTAGGATATGTCCTCTTTTTAATTTCTGTCTGGTCAGATTTTTAAAATGTCTGCTGCTACTTCACTTCCTGCTCACCAATACCAGTTGAGAGTCATCATAGTGATGTCTGGTTTGAAGCAGTCATTCTGTAAACTCATCCTTTTTGTCCTCAAAATATGGTAACCCTAATTTATAAAGTTTGCTGTAAAATGCCCATGTCTCTCCAGCTTCACACACCCTTTTAAACATTCCACTTTCACATGAAGTTTTTGAGAAGTACTTGCCAATTCTAGGACTGGGCTAGATGGGCCAGTGGTCACCTGACACAGTATAAAGCTGTGTTTTTTCCCTCTTGCATCTAAGGAAGGTATTAGAACAGGTGGGGACAACCCAAGACATCTTGCTGCCCAAGGCAGAACAGCTAATTGTGCCCTATACGTGTACATTTGCCAATATTCAGGTGCCTATGACTTGAAGCTTTAAAAGAGATGGGAAATGTCATCCTACAGTAGATAGACGTAGTTGCATCACATCTATGGGAAGTGAACAGAATGCTGTAAACAACTGAATACCTCTACAAAAGGGATCTATCTAGGCATATGAGGCAAAACATCCTACACCTCCATCTTCCTCTGCATATACTTCTAGAGATAAAATTGCAACAATAATAATTACATTATTAAAAACTGTTGCTTTTTCATGTTATCCAAAATCTGCTGCCTGAGGCAGGCACCTCATTCTGCCCAATGGTAGGGCTGGCCCTGAGAGCAGGTATCCAGCTGGATATGGTATTCTGCTCAGATATTGCCTTATTTCCCATACAAGTCATGCAACTACCTCTTTCCAGTTTGGAGTTACTTCCCCTCCCTTTTTAGCTTCCTTATAATGAGCACAAGCTGAGTTATACAAAGCATCATAAATCTAATGCCATTTATAATTAGGCCAATTTATACTATGCTCTCTGGTGCATGCTCCTATTATATTTATAGCAAAAGACATACATGCAGATGCATTGATAAAGATAATACAATCCAGATTATTGATAGTTCATGAAATATAATCCAATTCCTGACAAAGGCAAAGCCATCAGCCAGCCAAAGAAACTTGAACAGTTTGGTATTTCCTGTCATTTACCTCATTTCTTGCCACTTTAGAGGGCAACTTTAGGCTAAAGCTCTGCCTACCTTTACCTAATATCCTGTCATAAAATGGAGTAACCTATTTTATCAAATTTTCCATGGAAGAACAAGGCTTCAAAACATCAGCTAAAAGCATGAAATGAGCATCTAGAAAATAATTTATGTAAGTTGCTCCGCAAGCAAAAAGTATTTGCCTGATGAGGTTTCAGCGTTTATGTTTACTCTTCAAAAAGTTATTTGAAATGCTTCTGTCTTGTACAAAGCACCTTTTAAAGGTTGTTTTTCATCATGGAGTAAGAAAAAAGATGAGCAAGAAGTTAGAGGATTGAATAAAAATTTCAGCTATCAACTAGCACCAGGTTTTGATTTAGGGTTTGTAAATTGTTCTTTCTTTCTCCTCCCCTCATTTCAAAATTTACAGAAGCCAGAGAGAAACCAATAGTCAAGTGGAAGAACAAACAGACCTGTGAGTATGACAGATCTTTATAGAATGGTGTTAGAATGCCAGGTCTTATTACAGAACAGTGGGAGGCCTTGTACACTGAGGTATCAACTCTTTGGGGACCACCGCACTTAAACCGAGATGAAAAAATGTGATTTGAGAAGGCCCTCATGGGTAGCCTTCAAAGGCACAGACAGGTTCTGACTGGATTAACATTTATTGACTGTTTAAGCCTGTTTTTTTCTCTTCCTTTTGTATGTGTGTGTATGTGTGTTTAGCTTGAGGACAAAGATACATGAGTTTAATTGTGGAGGCTTGTTCTACCAATTGATCACCAGAGTGGCAACCAAAGCTTTACTAATCACTTCTTCATTAAAGAAAAGTCTATTATTAAATAAATAAATAAATAAATAAATAAATAAATGGCATGTGCTGATCCCCTTCCCCCAACTGCAGGCCCAATGGTATTATAGCAAAGTTAACACTGTGAGAAGCATGGGGGGTGGGGTAGAAACTTATTAAGGTTTTGCGCTGAGGTAGCACTTTTGTATTGATTTTACAATACACAGGTATTATGATTTATGGAGTGCTAGTGTCACTCTAACAAGCTGAAGGACACACAATATCATCTCCAACATCATTAAAATTCAGAAGCCTCTAGAACTAACTCATCAACCACTGTGCATTGTCAGAGCCTATAGAGCTATATTCGAGTTTTGAGATGCCCTCAAGTTTTCAGGACACGTGTCTCCTTTAGTCATTTAAACTTTTTGAAAAAGTTGGACAGTGAACCAACAAACAAATAAGCAAATTAGCTAATAAGAAAAGCCTAAGTGGTTTAACAGGTGAATGCTGACAAGCAAAATCAAACTATTTTCCTCACACCAAAAATATACCATCCTCTGTTACTAAGATCTTCATATGAAGAAAACTTTTGACTATATATTCCATTTACAGGTAGCCCATTTGTTCCCTTGAGATCAGGAGATGATGATGTAGTAAATGAAAAGCAGCATGTCTTTTATCACTTCCGGGGTCACAAATCTGTAATTTCATATTTCAGGCCCCAGTCCAACTAACATTAGCAATGACTCCAAAAATGTCATGCCTTAACACTTTAGGCACAACTCATTCTCAAGTTCCATGATTTTTAGTAGATGCTGACAGTACATGCTGTCTCACTCTATGGGTGTTTATTTTTGAAATACTTGTACTCAAGTAAAAGTGCAATGGATTTCAGACTTGGTCATAAATAATTTTAGCTTAGAGAGGCCCTGTATATGTGTGCAAGGGCTCACAGTAGCAGGGTAATCTTATGTGTGTTTATTCTGAACTAAGTGCTTAAATAATATTTAATGGGACTTACACCCAGGAAAATACACATATGCTGCCAACCTACTGGTAATATTTTAGTATTTTCCAACAAGTAGTTTTCCTTGACCTTCATACAGCGAGAACAAGGGAGCCCTGGGCTGCTAAAGAACACACCCAAAATTATTTTGCGTACGCACGCACGCACGCACACACACACACATACACATAGACACACACACAGGTGTCTTCAAAACAGATATTTTTGTACTATAGTTCCCATAATCCCTTACCATCGGTCATATTGGCTGTAGCTTCTGGGTGCTGAAAATATCTGGAAGGCCAAAGGTTCTTCATCCTTGTTTTAAGAAATATTAGACAGATTGATAGATAGCCTTGTTAGTTTTCAGCACCTAGCAAATGTTGAGTTTGAAATAGTTTCTGCAGAAACAGATCCATCTCTTTGCTTCACTACATACAAGTTCCAATGCAACCCCCTGAAAATCACCATTATGTGAATTGCACCTCTTAGAGATACCCCTCATACACTTTCCTCTCTCTTTCTCTCCACATTTTATATACTGTAAATAATCATGAGTGAACTGGCCATGTAAACAGTTCTGTGATACACTGGAGACCCCTATTGGTGAGAACCTGATACTAGCAAGTTAAGGAAGAACAGTTTGGTTATTTCAGGAATCTTCAAGGAAAGGATTGCTAATGGCTGTGCCTTTAAAAATGTGTGTATATTAAAAACAGAAAGCTCCATTGTTTGACACATATGCACCCATTAATACAAGCTGCACACAAAGGCATTTGCAAAAGTTCCACTTGCAAGATATGTTTTACTAAAAGCCATCTCCTTTTGACTAAAAAAAATTGCTTATATTGCAAATCAATGAAAGATGCAGAAAAAATGCATTGCTCAAAAGAGTATGTTATTCTACACAGTTTTTAAAAGTGATATTAATTTTAATAAAGAAAGGGCTTGTTAATGGATGTAACCCAATGGTTCCATAGCACATTTCAGGCACTGTGCCTGAGATTTCTTTTGATTTGCTGTCAAATCAGTTTCAACTTATGGCAATCCTATGAATGAAAGATTTCCAAGAATCCCGGTCATCCACTGCCTTGCTCAGGTTTTGGAAACTCAAGGCTGTGGTTTCCTTGATTGAGTCCTTCCACCTGTAACATGGCCTCCCTTTTTGCCTACTGCCATCCACTTTTCCAAGCACTGTCATCTGAGTCACATCTTCTCATGATGCGTCCTAAGTATGACAGCCTCAGTTTATAGTCATCTCTACTTCTAGTAAGAGTTCAGTCTTGATGTGCTCTAAGACCAAGTCATTTGTTTTTTCAGCACTTCACAGAATCTGTAGAATACTTCTCCAGGATCCTGTATTTCTTAGTATACACCAGTGTCATACACACAACCTCATACAGTCCAACAGTGTATCAGACCCTCGATTCCCTGGTGTTCAGCCGGTTTCCATAAGTCCCCTGGTGTCAATTCACATGCTTTTGCATCAAGCTGGTCCTGGCACATGAAAGAATATAAAACAAAAATGGTAGTGCCCCTCACTGCATGAGAGCTACTCCTCCTGACCACTATATTTACTCATATGTAACCTCCATGGAGTTCAGTGGGGCTTCCTTCCCAGGTAAGTCTGGTTGAGATTCCAGCTTCCATTTCAAACTAGAAAAGGTGCAGCAATTTTACAAAAATATGAATATAAAAACTACAAAATATGGAATATAAAAAACAAAAAAGGCAGGAAAATTGCAACTGTTGAAGGAGTAAATGGACTGAATAGAACTGGAACTTTGGGACTCCTGCCTCAGTCAGCTGGCGTGAGGGAATAAGCACTAGTTATGGATTACTCCTTCAGCCAGCATGAGAATGAGTTTTTGAACGTAGTTCTAGAATATCAACTGGTTTCAAAACATTTCAGCTCATTCAGAAAAAAACTTCTGAATATTTGTACTAGAGCTAGTTTACCATATAAACCTAGGATTCAAAAACTGTGGCTCAAGGAGCATTTGTTTGATATGGTTCTGCCAAATAAATTTAGTATGGAGGTCTTGGAACAATGAACTAAGAGAAAATTTCAAGGGAAACATTTCTTCAGAAATTGACTATGATTTGTTATTGGCTTCAGCCAAGTAAAAATAGAGATAAGGCCTAATATTTCCTTTTTAATATATGGAAATGCAGATTCCTACATTTTGAGTATGGGAGATGTGCACACTTGCAGATATGCCTTATATGATCTGGTTCATACTGATGTAAGCAGTATACAAATATGCTGACACAGTAGCTCATTAGAGTGGGTGATAGGGTCCCGGTTATCAACATGAGAAGTTAACCCAGGCCTTGCACTGGAACTCAGCTCCAGTCCCTTCACAGCAGCAGCTATCACATTACTGCAAAAGAGTCTGAATCCCAGCATCTGCACAGCACAGCTAGAAGAGCCACAGGTTCACACTGTAGAACCTCTCTTTTTTCCAGTACAAATAAGCTTCCTGATTAGTTTCCATCAATGCACAATGCAACATGAAATCCTGTTTTCATATACAGCCTTCTACCAATCAGAAGCCCTTGGTCACAATCCAAGATGATTTGACATTCTTAAACCCATTACTTTGAATAGGCTTACATGTACCCAAAAATAAATGACTGGCTCCATTATCTCTAAGACTATTTTAAAAGCTGATCTACCCATTGTTTGGTTGCATTTGTAAGCTAGAGCAGGAATAAGTACTGGAAAGCATGTGTAATAAATCAGCAGAAAAAAAAGGAGACTAAGCTCCATGCGCTAAAGGCTTTTTAAAGAATAAACTTAGACCATCCATAAGCACATGGACTCCAATCTCCTTTTTTTCTGTTGCATTTATAAGCTGCCATAGGGCTCAGTGAGTCCCCATAAACTGCAATGTGCAGTAGAAGTTGAGGAGCCACTGTAGTTTTTGTGTACATGCGGCAACTATAATAAACCAGTTTGTCAGCCATGCTAGCTCTGCCATTAGCACAAGTTGCAAGACATAGTTTGATCCTTAGAGGCAGCACCACCATTGCCCTTCGCATTTTAGTAACTCTCATATCCTAACTAGGTAAGTCTTGATAAAGAGGTATGGTAGATTGTTGAGAGGGTTTAATAGAAGTTTTATTTGAGGTGAGGGTTGAAGAATCAATGAAAGCAGAATGAAGAAAGCATATTTGTGATCTTGGATGAAGCAAAGAAGGAATTACTGAGATCAGAGGGTAGTTTTAATTTTTTCTGAATAATTTTCTTGTCCAATTTGAATTCATTCTTTTACCATTTGCTTCCTGTATGTTGCTATCTACCCTTGTCATTCAAAGACGGGAAGCTTAGAAACGCAAAGATAAGAATAAATATTCTGCTAAGTTGAATGGAACTTAATGCTAGCCAATGCATAAAGGACTACAGCCTCAGTTCAAGTTAGGAGAGAAATGCCTTTGTTAGAAAAAAGCTGTTCAATATTTTTATCAATGACTTGGATGAAGGAATAGAGGGCATGCTCATCAAATTTGCAGATGACACCAAATTGGGAGGGGTTGCTAATACGCCAGAGGACAGGATCAAAATTCAAAATGACCTGGATAGATTGGAGAGCTGGGCCAGGGCGAACAAAATGAAATCAACAGAGAGAAATGTAAGGTCCTACACTTAGGCAGAAATAATGGAATCCACAAATATAGGATGGGGGACACGTGGCTGGATAGCAGTACGTGTGAAAGGGATCTAGGAGTCTTCATAGACCACAAGCTGAACATGAGTCAGCAGTGTGATGCGGCAGCCAAGAAAGCCAATGCAATTCTGGGCTGCATCAATAGGAGTATGGTGTCTAGATCGAGGGAGGTACTGGTACCACTCTACTCTGCTTTGGTTAGACCCCATCTTGAATACTGTGTCCAGTTCTGGGCACCCCAATTCAAGAAGGATATTGACAAGCTGGAGCAAGTCCAGAGGAGGGCGACCAAAATGGTGAGAGGCCTGGAAGCCATGCCCTATGAGGATAGACTTAGAGAGCTGGGTATGTTTAGTCTGCAGAAGAGGAGGTTAAGAGGGGACATGATAGCCATGTTTAAATATTTGAAGGGATGCCACGTAGAGGAAGGAGGGGACTTGTTTTCTGCTGCTCCAGAGACCAGGACAAGGAGCAATGGATTCAAGCTGCAGGAAAGGAGATTCCACCTGAACCTCAGGAAGAACTTCCTGACAGTAAGGGCTGTCCGGCAGTGGAATCTGCTGCCTCGGAGTGTAGTGGAGGCTCCTTCCTTGGAGGTTTTTAAGCAGAGGCTTGATGGCCATCTGTCGGGATTGCTTTGAGGGTGTTCCTGCATGGCAGGGGGTTGGACTGGATGGCCTGTGTGGTCTCTTCCAACTCTGAATTTCTATGATTCTATATGTTTGAACACACACATATATATATTGGAAGATAATTAGCATTAGATCACCTATATGGTAGCATTATTTGCCATAGCTTGCAAGAAACTGAGTATTCTTTTTATTAGTGATTGGTGTGTCTTGAAAGATAGTCAATATATCTTCTGTATGAAATTTCAATGGGGTTCAAAAGTAGACTGCATTTGATTTTATGTTTGTTACACTGTCTATTAAACAATAACTGTGTATGGCTAATGCAGTCAAGATTAGCTTGGCATTCTATTTTTTCCCTTGCACTTTGTTGGTAGCTTTGCCTCTACAATTGAAAAGTATTTGTATTTTTCAACGTACAGTAAGAGTGGGAATCATGCAGCCCTCCAGATGTGTTTGGACTGTAGCTCCTGGCATGCATCCCCACTGACTATGCTGGCTTCTGGGAATGTCAGTTTAACAAGATCTGGAAGTCTACATGATTCCTACTTAGGAGGCAGAAAGTCCTCCACTTTTCTTACTTACCATTCATATCACTTTTACTTACATTACTTACTTACAAACTATTCTTACAACCATCCCATGAGGCAGGTTAGGCTGAAAAGATAATTCTATTGCCAAACTCACACAATGGTTTTTAAGCTTATGTCAGAATTTGAACCTCAGTGTGCTACATCTACCCACAACTTTCTACCCAGGGCATTACACTTATCCAAGCTGTCCTCTTTCTGAAACTGTTTGTTTGCCATTCATTAATTTAGTCATTCAGTCGCTTGCATATGCTGTGACTTTAATGAACACCCATTTTCCCTTTCCTCAGAAATCCCCATTCCCTGATCTCAAATCCTAGGTGTGGAGAAGTACATAACCTCCAGGATGTCATAGGTGAAAACTGAGACACATGTAGCCAAACCACATCAGAGTGTAGTCAAAAGGGTGCTGCCAGGCAACAAGAGGGCAAAAGTTATCAATGAGAAAGAACACATAAAACTAATATTTTGAGCAAGGAAACTCTGAAATTTATGTACTGAGTTTAGGAAGGACAAGCCTCCCCTCCCACCTTTCCTGTCCTTCCAACTGAGTTAATTGAGTGCAAAGTGCCTTTGCCTTTTGGACTAATTTAGCAGCAATTAAATTAAGATTATGGCAAGAGGAGAAAGAGGGAGGAGGAGAAAGAAACTGGGACATTTTGAAAGCAGCTGTGAAAGTGGGATAGCAGAGAATTAACTGGAGCTGTCCCTGCCAAACTGGGTCAGTTGGAGGGAATGAAAGTAGAATGAGCACTCATGGATAGCCATACTGTAACATGACAACAAGATGGCACACAGTGCAAGGTTTCATCCCTGCACTTCACAAAGGCTCTAATACCTGTGCCACACTTACACATGAATAAAATCCATTGAATTCTGTGGTCCCAGCCTTTCATGCATAGGATGCATGCATAGGATCAGTCTACACATCCTCCGTTCTCTTTTGTACTCATTTAAATGACCCAAACGATAACCAACCCACACATAAGCTGTGCTTAGCCTGGACTCCAGATATCCTGCCTTTGTTGCATGTTATGCAAAGAAGGCTATTCTCCCTAAGGCTGACTGCCACAGTTGACTACAAACACTCCTCAGGTCCTGCTGTGACTTGGCATGCCCTGTTGGACAGCTGGAAACTAAGGAGGAAAGGAGCAGCTGCCAATAATGACTTACAAGGGACTCTGAATACAAACTTTCCCGGAAAAAGGCATTTACTGACATGATGATTTTGCTAGAGGATATCGATATGCTATATTGCTTGTAAACAGGGAAATACGGGTATCTGATGCCTTGACCTGAGCATCTTCTACACTGTGTTCTTTTGTATGCTTTGGCAATGAATGGAGCTGTGAGAAAGAGGAATACAGGCTCCAGCTTCCTTATGCTTTGCCTCGTATAATCCTGGAAGCCAGCAGTTGCCTCAAATGCCTTTTTATTATGTGCATCAAAAAAGATTTCACATAGGAAGGGTCATGAATGTGTGCCTCACACCTTTGCAGCTGTGGTTTACTGTAGATTGATTGCATACAGTAACTCTTTTCATATTTCTCCCACCCCCAGCCCCCACTCCTCGGAACCACTTGCTAGGAAGTGCTACTGAGAGTCATTAAAAAAAAAAAAGATTGCTCATTTTACATAGCTTGAATATAGAAAACACTACTTAAGACTGCCTTCCAGCATAAAGACAATTCGGAGATGTAAATGAGATGGATTCAAGTCAAGGACCCACTTTCTCCATCACAATTAATCTAAAGGAATATCATTTAGGAAAAGAAAAACATAAAGGAGATGTTTTCCAATTCTGCCTAAGAGAGTTGCCTGCTGAACACGTTATAATAAATGTTTGCTATAAAAACAGGTCCACTTATCCCATAAAGAAGCTTATTAACCAGACTGCTAATGCTGCAGAATCCAGCCCCCAGTAAACAATACTGTTTCTGTTAGGATATAATGATGCGTAGTTGATTCCCTTTCACATTGTTGTGCCGCACTTTGGGACTGCCTCCATTTACCAAAATAATGCCAAATTAGTAGGGTAAATATTGAAATCAGACTTTTCAAGCTAACTAGTGGCCTAATTTTCTTTTTCAATCTGCTCTTAATCTCAATTCATCAATAACGCTGCCTTATTACAGGGCTCTGACAGCAAGCGAGGGCATTTGATAAATTATACATCTCAAGCCAGATTTAAAATTTGAAGCTCAAGTGCTAATTATCTGTACAGGCCTAGTTAATAACGAGATTCCTTGTTAAGTATCTGATCACAGCATGGACATCATTTGTCAAGAACCTCAAATCTACCTTGGAGACTGGCTCTTCGAATTCTCCCTTGTCTACCATATGTAAAAGGGGGATCTTTGTTTCTATAATAACCTTTTATTAGGAAGCTGACATAATGATTAAGTTCACTGTAGGCACACACAATGAATTAGACAATTACCCTTGCTGCTTTAAACTACTCCGGCTCCTAGCAAGACAAAATAATTAATATTGAATTTTAATTTGATGCGTTCCACATTTAAACCCCAATTTGCAGAGTACACCTGGAAAGCTGCTGCTGTTTCCTTACCGTTTTGTGCTGATGAAATAAAGGCCCCTGCCGTTCGCGTGTAAAAAGCACAGAAGGCATGATGCTCCACAATCACTTCTCAGTGGAGCAAAGAATTTTCCAGCATTAATGGGAAAGGTAATTACCTAGGTCTAACTTTATAGCCTTTTCTCTAATGAAACTATAATCTCCCAGGCCTACGCGCTTTAAGCATTTACATGATTTTAACGATTTCATTGCCATAATGGTTTGCTGCTCATTTCTGAAGCGCAGCACCTTAAAACAAATATGCTAATTACAGTTTTACATTTCATTTTTTAAAAACATGCATTATTTTATTTATTGGATTCTGAGAATACAAGCAGTCCAAGGAAAGCCACTGAAATTATGCATCCTTTTAAAAAAGCAAGAGGGTTGTATTGCTTTGAGCCACAGAGTGAGGGTATTTAGCAAAAGAATCAAAGCTATGTGGGTTTGTGGCCACTGCACCTGTCAGGCATGATGACTGGACACATTCCCTTCGTGCCTGCACTGCCTTCCTAAGAGCTTAGCGTTTTTTAGGCCTTTGTCAATACAGTACTGAGACACTCAGAAATGGCTTAAGTTGTTCTCAAAAATGTAAGAAGACATCTGCTGGGTCAGAGAAATGGGCACCCTGACCAGAGGCCTAAGGCTCTGGTCAGCCTAAGCAGCCTAAGCAGGATGATGATATAAAGCCCTACTTGACAGCAAACAATCCTATATTAGAAAGGTTAATAAAAGACAGTCCTTGTTTGATGGCATCTTCTGTTTGAAGGACAGGCTGTGAACCAACAGAAGGGAGAGAATGAAGGGGTCCTGAATTTAGAACCAGCGTGGAGTTGGGCTACAACCCCAGAGACACTCAGCCATGAAAACATACTGGGTGACCTTGGGTGTGTCACGTACTCTCAGCCCCAGAAAACCCTGTGATAGGTTCACCTTATGATTGCCATAATTTGGAAATGATTCAAAGGCACACAACAACAGCAGCAGCAGTGGTAAACTAACTAAGGAACTGCACAGATAACCTGATCAATATTTTTCCTCATTACATCTACAGTAACATTATTACATCTTTATTCAAAATTATAGTAATTATTACTAAGTAGTCATGTATCTGTTAAATGAGCATATACAAAACTGTGTATATCTCTCTTTTGGCTGATGTGTTTCTTTTTCTTGAAAGTGTGTAGGCAGCTACCCTTGTGGAAGCACATAAGCAGGACTTGAGTGCCATACCACCTCCTATTCATGTTCCCCCAGAAATTGGTGTCCAGAGGTATATGGCCTTTAGTTCTGGAGATAATAAGCATTCATCATCATGACTACAGTTGCTATTAATAGCCTTACCCTCTATGCATTTGTCTAATCCCTTTCTAAAGCCAGTACCATTGGTCACCATCACTAAAATTTAAAGTAGTGAATTCCACAATTTAACTATTCATAGTATTAATATATACTACTTTTTGTAAGTTTAAGACCACCTTAAACACCATCTTAAGCAAGCATCTCAGATAAGACTCTGACATTGTCACTTTTCTTCTTGTATGTGATTTCTAAAATCTTTGCCTGATGAAGAAACCAGTGAGCTCAGAAAGCCAGCATAATGTATGTTGTGCCTTTTACTTGGCCTAATAAATATATATCATGTGGTGAATTTTGGATTTTATTGTATTTTCCTTTTGTCTGTCACCAGCCTACTGGCATTCAGCATCAGTGGATGAACCTGGGCTCCAGTTTTGAGAGGGGGGAAGGGAGGAGAGAGGAGGGAGAAATCATCTTGCCTACTTTTGTTCATTTCATTTTTCCTTAAAGAGCCCTCTGACACTGTGACATTTCTTCTCAAAGAAGTTGCCCCTATTCCTTGGTCATCTAGATTGCCTTTTTCCAGACCTTTTCCAGTTCTACTGCAATATCCTTTTTCAGGTGTAGTGATTAAAACTATATACTTCCTGGTGTGGTTGCTTGCACCATAGATTTCTGTCAAGGCATTATGATACTGGCAGTAGTATTTCATTCTCCAACTGCTACCTAATTACAGAAGGATAGGAAACGGCTCTAATACCAACTCAGACTTTCTCCACCTAACTCAAGGGCACTGTCTTCTCTAGCTGGTATCAGTTCTACAGGACATTTCAAGTTCTTTCCTGACATCTTCTGTCTGACCCCTTTTCAACCTGAAAAAGCAAAGACTAAAAGACTAAACCTGGGATCTTCTGTACACCAAGCCTGTACTCTGCCATTGAGATACACAGTCTTGCGAATTTGGTAAGACACAGCCCACCCCAGCTATCTTCTCCATCACAGAGCTACAATCAGCAATGTGCTAGTCTTCAAGCAACAACTCTGACTGGACACACAACCAACAAGATCCATTAGTGAAGTCACATAGCTGCAAGTGCTTTTTGACAATTCTTTTTATCCCATTTCCTTTGGAGTGGCTGACAGAACAACTTCCCCTTGGAAGAAACAGATGATGCTTTAGCATTTCCACCTGATGTTTAACAATTTAGATCAGGGATAAGAATCGCATGACCCTCCTGATGTTGCTGGACTACAGCTCCCAGAAGCCCTAGCCAGCATGCGTGAGCAATGCTGGGAATTGCAGTCCAACAACTTATGGTGGGCCATGCAATTCCTACCCCTGATTTAAATTTATAGCTGTTCCTAAAGGGGATGAAATGGAAGAGCAGTAGAAGTAATACTTGAAATGCATATATCCTCCCTTCCTGCCTCCCCACCCACCCACCCAAGAACAATCTGCCCAGAGTATATCCTGGACAACCCCTATTGAAATGAACAGGACTAGCAGAAGGACAGAATAGTACTCTCACACAAACACCATTCATTTCACCCGGAATTTGGCCAGTGGAGCCTGTGCCCAAAAGCTTTCTATTCCCCAAAATTACAATTTAGGCTACTAGGAAACATCAGCAGGGCTGGTATTTCTTAAGATCATCTCATTCAGTAATGTTGCTCCACTGTAGTTTTTGACACCACTGAATCTGAACAATTCATAAAGGTCAAGTCTATTTAACTTTACCTTTCCCACCTGCATTACTCGAGGCCTGCTGCATGTACTCGTGTCGAAATGAGTGAGGTGCTGTAATCACTCTGCTGAATTTCTCAAGCGTAATCTAATTTTTGATAGTTAGGATGTTGGCACAGAATTAATCTCATAGTCCCCAGTCATAAAAATGTGCATAATCGTGCATGTTTTGGCAACATCAAACAGGAACTGCAAGCTTGTGTATCAGTTAACAGGACTGCAGCCTTAATTAGTTGTCCAAATTAGGTTGCCTGGGTTGCCAGGTCCAAAGCCTGAGAGTGCTCATGTATTCTGAAGAGCTCCATAAAGAGAGATGTCCTTACCAGATATGGCATCTCTCATCACTGCTGCACTAAACCAGATGCTGTCACAATCCAGAAGACTGTTATTGTTTTAAAGCAACCTTCTAGCCCTCACAGTTCTAGAAGTAAATGAGACAATATCTCAGTCAGTGAAAACAAAGAGCATATAAAAAGCTCAGATTAATTGCTTCTCCAAACTTATGGCTTTAAGACTCTACAAAATTGTCTACAAATTACATAAACGGTACTATGAAAAATCAGTTTCCTACCGTACCTCAGCAGCCAGTAGTCTAGGAGTTTGTAATGTCACAAACTCAAAAGTATTCTTGATTATTTGTCTGAAAAATTGTAGCCTGCTTTTCTGCCAAAAAAAAAAATGGTGTTCAAGGCAGTGAACAGTCATTAAACAGAAATAAAACCACATTTTCAATTAAAAGACACAAACTAATTGATTTAAAATATAAAAATACATATAAATAAAAAAAAGCAGTTCCACACCAGTTAACCTGCCCTCCTCACTTCTTTTTTCTGCCAACAGACCCATTTGAATGCGAAAGTATTGTCTGAATAAAAAGCATATCTAAGACAATCTAACCACCCTTGGCAGGGTGCTTCAGTGGGACTTTTCATTCACACATCCCCACCAGTTTTGCTTCCAGTGTTACAACTGAGAGAATGGCCTCCTCTGAATATCTTCAAAACTTGAGTGGGCTTGAAGGGGAGAATATTGTCCTTCAAATAACTGGTCTCACATTGCAATAGCATTTTTACAGGAATTATTTGACTTCTGGAAAACAAAAACAAACAAACAAAGCAGAAACAAAACCCAGCCATGGATAATCTGGGTAGAATTAATTTAAGGCCCCAGTTCAGTCATTGAGTGTGAGGAGATGCTGGACCCAAACTGCAAAAAGGCTGGAATGCTTTCCTGCTGTATACAAGTGGCTGCATCATTAACCGCCAATAAAGTTTATCTTATAACAGTAACGTCTGTCATCGTTCAGCACTGAAAGAACCATCGAGGGATCTGAAAACGCATCCAGAAGTAGTGCAGCTTTATTTATTCTTCAGGATAATTCAACAGCATTCAGCACCACTAGCTGTGGAGTTCTTCTGAACCACCTACTTCTGTAGAATGTGGACAAACTGACAAAGAGGTGACATCAGGAGGCAGCTGCTCTGCTGCAGGGACAGTGACTTTTGGTGTATGCCAGAGTCCTATATGGTCTCCCATAACCATCATTAGCTATTTTGGCAAAGGCTAAGATGCAATCGAACAGTATCTGAAAGGCCTCATGTTGACCATCCCTGCTGTACATGGTGCACAGTATGTTTATTTTACTTAGATCTTACCCAGAGATTTTACTCTATTGCTTCAGATCTGGGTGGAGTGATGTAGGTTCTACTGTCTTGCTGTCTGAGGATACATCTGATCAGAGGTCAGCTGTCTGCCTTGTTTTCAATGAGGCTGCAATCCCCAAGAAGCAGGACCATACCTTGTGCTCCCAGGGCCAGCTCTTCTCCCAGATAACTAAGGGTCAGACTAAATATAAGGGGGAATGTATAGTCCCTGCATTTCAGGTGATTGCCCTCCCATAGTGGATTTCTTGGGAAACATGTGCCTCAGCAAAGCAGGTTTTCACATTAAGCCCATGATCACCTTGCAGTGGCCAATCACAAAACAAAACACTCTAAATGCAAGGTACAGTAGATGAGGAAAAGCATGTCAAATGACAAACAGACACCTTTTCAGAGAGTGTCACTGCAAAATAAAATATAATAAAATAAAGTAGAACAAAATAAAGCTATGGTAAAGGTACCACCTAATTTGTTCTGCAGAGTTGGTGAGATTTTAACCAAAGCTTGGAGGGACAGTGGAGGTCCAAGGTCCTACACGGTGCTAATACAATTTCCCAAACCCCAGCAGTTTCCCACCACCCACATTATTAGTATTCTTATTTAATAATTAATATTTCATAACTTGGGTTTCTCACATCTGATTAGAAGGAGGGACATTGGTGACCACCGTGGAGATAGACCAGGAACATAAAAATCCCAGTACTTTAATATGTTTAGAGAAAGAATGTGCTCAGCAGACTGTTCCCCCCACCCCCCGTATATTGTGAAGGTAATTTGTTACAGTGTACCCCCCTTCCTAATCAAACCACTTCCAACAAAACACTTCATTTTCGGACATGAGCATCCTGTGAAAAATAATCCTATAAAAAAAATTGGGTCCCTCATGTAAGTAAAGAAAAGCACAGTCCTTCAATACGTTAAATCTCCATGTGCATTTCACCTGTTTATAAAGGTGGTGCAAGACTCACTCTAGGCGTGATGAGTACCTCACCAGCAAGCTTCACTTTAATTTTCTCAGTGCCCTGATACAGTTCTATATCAGGACTATGACAGGAAGTGAGCCAGTGTAGTATAGTGGTTTCAGCATTGGACTATGACTCTGGAGACCAGGGTTTGAATTCCTGCTCAGCCATGAAAACCCACTGGGTAAACTTGGGCAAATCATACCATCAACCTCAGAGGACAGCAAAGGTAAACATTCATCTGAGCAAATCTTTCCAAGAAGCCCAGGGATGGGTTCACCTTAGGGCCTCCATAAGTCAGAAATGACTTGAAGGCACACAGCAACAAAGCATGATGGGAAATTTTAAAAGGTTTCTCACATATCCAGTCCGGTCAGCACAAGGATTGCAGATCACGTTGGTGTTATTGAGACCTGCTGTGGCACTGAGGCCTTAGAAGATGCCCAAAATACTAATTTTCAGACTGAAAAAAAACACTGTGGCATGTGGCTAAGTAATTTGAGGGAAAGTAATTTGAAGGACTATTGACACATCCGTGAAACAGTTCATGTTTTGAAATTTGCACATGGGGTTCTGCTTACTGATCCATATTTATGACTGGCAGGTACTGAGGACAGAGCCTTCTCTCCCAAAGGATATATGGTCAGTCTTTTCAGTCTTGGTGTACAAAAAGACATTGAAGATCTACCAGTTCTGAGTGGATTTCAAGTAAAGTGATTTTATTGGCTACTCTGCTGATTTGCCACATTTTTTTTTACTACAATACATTCATAGCATTCATTTTTTTACCAACTGCTTTATATTTTTAAATATTCTTTCTTCCATTGTAATTTTACAAAGTGAGCAGTGTTATATTATTTCCATGTTCAGGGATATATTATTCTATACCATCTTGAGAATAATTTCCCTGGAAAGGTGGCTTTAAAATCCTTAAAACAAATAAATAGACCAGGTTTCACTTGGGAAAGCAGCCTTCACTTTAAACCCCTTTCAAATTGAGATTTCATTACAATAAGAGAAATCTAGTAAACTTCTGCTCAATACAAGTTTCTGTATTTAGTTCCACTGAGAGTATATTTTCCCACTATTGCTTGAACATGAAACTAGCATAATACCTGAATTACATTTCTACTGATGAGTGCTCCACACTTGAGAAAGAAACAGACTGACTTACTAACTGGTGCAGTAATTAATCTCTGAGAGGTTAGAAGATACAGCATTAAATTGGAAAGGTTACAGAGATGAAATCAAATGAACAAGTTCAGTGTCTTTAATATCTTTGCATTTGCTCTGCAAGCTGTCCAAGTACATCTGGAGATTTAATTAATTCTGAAATCTTCTGATCTGACAAAGGGGAAGAAAAAGACTCATGTATGGCAAGAGATTGCTAATCCGATTGACCTGTGGGCACAATATACGCTCCATTTTACAGACTGAAAATACATGTAGTTTACAAGGGAAGCATAATAATATGTGTCTACTCAGAAGAAAGTACCACTGAGTTCTGTGGGACTTGTTCACAAGTAATAGCTTTGAAGATTGCAGCCTTAATAGTGTATTTCTCTGCTGATTCATGCAAATAGATTAATCTTTTTTTTAAAAAAAATGTAATTTTCCACAGGCACAGTTTACTTGCAAAATTTCCTCCAAATTTTCATTGCCTAAGAAAACCCTATGAAATTCCTGGGGCCACCATAAGTTACAGGCAACTTGAAGGCATATTCATAGACACATATGTTCATTAAGCTTGAATTTTATATAATTACAGCCCTCTTCACAATCACTCTTTGGACATTTCCTAAAATGGGATCTTGGAAGCTAAGCAGGGTCAGCCCTGGTTAGTACTTGGATGGAAGATCACCAATGAATATCAGGTGTTGTGGGCTATATTTCAGAGAAAGAAACTGACAAAAACACCTCTGAATATTCCTTGCCTAAGAAAACCTTATGAAATTAATGGGGTCACCATGAGTTGACAGACAACTTGAAGGCACGTACACGGATTCGTATACACACACACAAACACACACACACTTGTTAACCTTGAATTTTAGATAATTACAGCCCTTTTCACAATAGCTATTTGCACATCCGGCTTGCTGTTCCCTTGATGTTGGCATGCTACTCTTTCCATGGTCTTTTCCTCCAGCAACCCCTCAGGTAGGAGAGGTAGTTTCTAAAAGTTAAAGGGAATGTACTGGGATAGCTTGGGGGGATCATGAAACTTTTCATTTGAAAGGCTTCTTTTTCCAAGGCAGTAGGTGCCTAGGAGGCAACACCTTCCTGAGCCATGTCCCCACCACCACCACTGGACTCTGTTGGAAGCAGAACTATGTGTTAACATGCAGCCTGCTCTGCAGCTTTGAAGCTAACCTGCTGCCCTCAGGTATGTCATCACTAGTATTGTAATAAGATGGAACTGCCAGTCCAGTTGGCTTTTGTACATGAGAACATGATATATGTTCCTGCACCTTAGCTGTTCAAATGTCCTGAACCACCCCGGGCAAATAGCACTGTTTTGCCCTGCTTTAGAGAACTCTCAGAGAAGGAGGGACAGAGGGAAGGGAGAAACAGAGAGAGAGAGATGCAAAATTTAACAGCATTATTTTCTGCTACTTTTCTTTGCCTGCAATGTGATAGGAACTACCTAGTAGTAAATATTTGATAAAGACAGGCTATGGTATGTGTCTTCTGTTAATACAATGTGGAAGGTAACAGTATCATTTGCAACACTGCATGAAAAAAAAAAAAGGAAACCAGTGGGACATGGAATTTCTCCATTCTCAGGCTCCTCCAAAAATTCTTATTCTAGAAAAAAAAAAGAGGGGGGAGGGAACTGTTGGAATATCCTTTGAAACTTGTTTTTCTGGTTTGTTACATGTAGAGTTTGGTGCTGCAGTGAACAGTGATCGGCTTGTAAATCTACTTGAAGTCTATTAGCATTATCTTTAAATAATTTTTTCTGCTCCAATTGTGCTTAAGGCAAACCAGAAATATAGAAATTGCAGAGCAACTACCAAACCATGTCACCAAATGTGAAAGAGCTGATTTTTTTTAAAAAAAAAAAGTCTTCAAACCAATTGTTAGTCCCAACTAAAACTAAGGGTAAGTTCAGTGGAACTTACATGAGTGCTGACTTATCGATTTCCTGTTGATTCAGAGGCTTTTGGTGTAAGGCCTTTTGTTTAGCCTGTGTGGGCAGAGCTAAGAAAGTCATTTTTCAGAAAAATGACTATGAACTTCTGAAGCCATCTATAATTGAGCAATGGTAACATGATGCTCTGAGTCCTAGATCATCATCCTACCACAGTTCAATAATGGGTGGCTTCAGCACATGATTAGAGCCATTTGCCTTACATGTAACTTTCCAGCCTCACTTCTAGGTAAAGGTAAGGAGTAGTTGTCGGTAGGGGTGGCCATTTATCCATTGCTCAAAAACAAGACAAAGGAGGACACAGACATACATGTGTGTGAATGTGTGTGTGCACATGCACATGCACCTTCAAGTCATCTGTCGACGTATAGTCGCCCCATGAATTTCAGGGTGTACAGCACCTGGCAGTCTCCCATCCAAGTACTAACTGGGGCTGAACCTGCTTAGCTTCCAAGATCAGATAGAATCTGGTGCCTTTAGGGTATTTTGGTTGCTACATATACATACTTGTGCTAGTTTGCCAGGACAGATACACATTTCAAACCAATTACTATTTATTTTATTTATTTATTGAATTTATTAGAATTACAAATAAAACTCCACATCACTCCGTAATGGGAGTGGGCAGACTGACCAAATGGAGCAGCTAGTGGCTTCCTTGTTGGGATGTGGTGAATCTACTTTGGGTTTTGTGTCAGACTTTAAAACAGATGTTCAGGATGCTGGGCCTATTTTAGCAATAGAGTTCAGCACCTTGGATAGCTCCATTCAAATCTTGTGGAGGGAACCTTGAATGGATTCCTCACACCCCTGACATGAAGACCCCTGGCTGTCACTGCAGAGGTGGACCATCTGCCCATTCAGATAGCTGCTAAATGTAGATAGGAACTTCAAGGCCTCTTCGTCTTTGGAAAAAGGTTGAGGCAGGTAGCCTTTCAAACAGAGGATGGCTTTAAGCCTCTGGCTGCTGTTCAAATGCAAGACATACAAAACCCTTTAAAACAGGGCACACAATCACCTTATGTAGTCCTTTGGGCCATCTTGTAGGTGGCTTGAATAAATAAATGATTGACTACAATCCTATACATACTTACCAGTGTGTAAACTTTGGTTTCTCTTCAGATCAAGTAAGCTTCATTGAAAGGAATGGAATTTATTTCTGAGTATACAAGTATAGGCTTGTGCTGTAAAATACCAAAAGTAGTAGTAGTAGTAGTTCTTATTATTATTTATTTGTTACCTGCCTCTCCCCAAGGCTCGAAGCAGGGTACATCATAGATACAACTAAAAACAAATTGTGACTAAAATACATTAAAATACAAACCCATATAAAATACAAATCACATAATTAAAATATATCATAATTAAAAATACAATTACATACAATTAAAAGTATACATAAAAATAGACTAGGTAGGCTTGCTGGAAGAGATAGGTCTTCAGCACTTTTTTGAATTCAGACAGCACATGTTGCTATCAAATCTATTCCAGCAGGTCAGTCCACTGGATTTATGGCACTGGGAACAAGGTCTGCTAAACTCAATGGGAGTTAGTTCTAAGTAGATGTATACGGGATTGTATGGTAAATAATTAAACTGAGATTTAAGACAATAATAAAAACAGTAAAGATAAAAGAATTATAAAGGCATTCATAACTAGCAAACACAGACAAGTTTACAGCAGCAACAGAAGCATCAGGGGCACCAACCATTGCAAAAACCCATCTAATAATAAAAGGGCAGTTAGAGGGCCAAGTGAGTTTCTCTGGAAAGGCATTCCACAACCATTGTGCCATGTCAGAAAAGTCCCTGCCTCTCACATCCACTTGCCACAGTTCACTGACAGGAGGAGAGAGTACCTTGATTACAGAAAGAACTCAAGCAGTAAAACTGGGAGTAGTCTCAGGCAGCAAAATGTCTCAGGCAGGCCCTGAACTGCATGGTTAGGGCCTTTCCACACTACATTGTTATAGTGCCATTATTATTCCACTTTCAACCTCCTGTGGAATTCTGGGGTTTGTAGTTTACTGAGGCCAAAGAGCTCTCTGGCCGAAAATTCTTCAATGCCCCTCCTTAAACTACAAACTCCAGGATTCCATAGAATGTTGAAAGTGGAGTAATAGCACTATAACAGTGTGGGCCGGAAAGGCCCTTAGTTACCCACTGTCAAGATATATGTAAATCCTGTCTGCATTTTTGGCAACAATAATATAGACAAGGTCTACATTTGAGAGGATGCAAAAATAGCCTTACAATGGAGGGGTACTATTGCAGAGCTAGAAAAGCAATACCCTCTTTTTGGAGACCTGCAAAAACTAATATTCCTTCTTCTTTCAAGCAAAGCAAAATTAGAATGTTGTTTGAGATGTCAAAATATTTCACTTTTAATTACACCATGATCACCACATATTCTACATTGTGAATGAAATCAAATTCAGGCATAGAGGAAGACTCACTGGTCTTTAAAAAACAACAACAATGTTCTGCACAAGCTCCTCTCATATTTGGCCAATATTTTCTACAAAACATGATACAATCTCTCTGCAGCAATCAGCTTTTGGTTCCAAATATTTATGCAGTGTGAGCAGAGCTGCCAATTCAGTTCAGCATTGCCCTGCCAAATGAAGTTTTGCAGCTGTGATGATAGAGGGAAGAGCATTTTAACTAGGGAGGCACAATCTGTGAGAGATATTACTGTAGCTGGCATGC
Organism: Ctenosaura bakeri; assembly: GCA_948474755.1. Lineage (NCBI taxonomy): Eukaryota > Metazoa > Chordata > Lepidosauria > Squamata > Iguanidae > Ctenosaura > Ctenosaura bakeri. The sequence goes on along the minus strand of CAOLHI010004372.1, from coordinate 83,771 downwards.
ATATTTGCAGTGATTTTCTTGCCACCAGCATTCGCTGCTTATTACTTCATCTAATTCTGAGTAGGTCTTTATCATGTACAATTTTGATCCAAGATGAAATTTTGTATCATTTCTCCTTCCTTTCAACAAGGGCAGCTGGCAGCTCCCATGTGAATGGGATAGTACACTTGTTCTGGGTTTTACTGTGACGTTTAAAAAGGCTATCCAAGGTGCTAGACTTGTTTTGGTGGGGGAATCAGCAACTTTGATGGCTTCTTTAAAGTTCAAACTAAAACCTGGAGTGGGATTCACTGCCCAAAAGACATAGAAATCATAAGCTACTACTGTGCCTGCAGATGAAGCTTGTAAATAATCCTGGAGGCCAGAATACCCTAAAAGGCACCAGATCCTGACTGATCTTGGAAACTAAGCAGGGTCAGCCCTGGTTAGTACCTGGATGGGAGACTGCCAACAAATACCAGGTGCTGTAGGCTATATTTCAGAGGAAGGGACTAGCAAAAACACCTCTGAGCATACCTTGCTGAAGAAAGCCCTGTGAAATCCATAGGGTCACCATAAGTCGGTAGGTGTCTTGAAGGCACATACACACACACCTGAAATGGATCTTATCAGAGACAAGTCTCCAAAGGTTAGCTTAATGTAATTATCATCCAAAGTTAGTTTTTATTGGCTTTTTAGTTGTTGTTATTGCTTCTGCTACTGCTGTAATCCTGCCGTTTTCCCAGATTACAATTCAAGGTGGCTTACAAAAGTTAAAACAAACGTAACTTCAAAAAAGAAATCTCATACAAAGGCATAAAATATCATTAAACTGTCCAGAAAACTAGTTAAAAACATGGGCTAAGATTCTACAACACACTCTATGTTGCATTACTTTATGAATTGTTATCTATGTCTCTGGAGCACAACAAAACTGTGTTAGTGAATTGCAAAGATGCATATCAGGGCATCAGCAAGAGTGTTCCAACACATATCAGGCAATGCTGGTGTACACTGGGCTCTTCTGATGTGCACTGGGCATTTCTGACGTGGATCACACATCCCTGTTGTGCTCCAGCACCTCCTACCTGGTGTCTGGGTGCATATTGGGGAATGCACATTGGTGCCCATTGTGTATTGGGTGACGGCACATCCGCCACTCCACTTCTGTGCAAGAGAAGCCCATGCACAATAATGTCACAGCAGCCCTTAGGGGAATATGGACATTATAAAACTATTTTTCAATTTTATTGTTTTATTGTAAGCCCACTTACAACAATGAATGTTCCATGCTGAAATCCAGCCATAATCATTCAAAAGAAAACAACAAATAGACACTATAGTGAATTATACTTGTTTCCCTTGAACAGTCAGTCTTCAAAGGCTACACAAAGGCCTATCTAATTGCCATTATGGATGCAATGGCCATGATCCTGCACTGCCATGATAACTACAATGATGGAACTCCATCATTGTAGTTACATGTAACATAGCCCTCACCACTTACCATTGTAACCTGGCAGTGCCCTAACTGAAGTGTTTCTGAGCCTCTGAAGATTGGAATGCTAGGAAATGATGTCTGTAGGATGCCTTAAGAACAGGCAGCTGGAGAAACCTCTCAGGGACCTGCCACAACTGCTTGTTCCAAGGCACTCCATTACCAAGAGAGCACTATGGATGTTATTGTCCAGCACTCCAGTCACCAAGACCTCAGAAATGCTTCAGTTGCAGTGCTGCCAGGATGGAAAAACTGATTTTGTGGGGTCAGTCTTGGTCATTTATGAACACGAATCCCCAGTAAATACGATATTATAAGTCCAGCTTACAACATCACAACTGCTCAATAGGATGCTGGTCAATGTTTTTTAAAGTAACATATGTCCTTATTTTTACTAAAGTAACTAAAACATTCACCTATTTAGTTATTTCTCAAGATCCTCTCAGTTCAGCAGGATCAGGCACAGATGAATCAGCATTTGAACCATGTGGTACTCCTCCTCCACCATTTAGTGAGGCGTCAACCATCACATAACGTTATAGTTAGATGGATACCTTTAAATATAACTTTTGACCACGAAAAATTCAGATTACTTCATATAGCTTCAAACTTTGAAAAGGCTATCCAAGGTGCTGGGTCTATTTGGAGGCTAGCTTTCAGAACCTTGGATAGTTCCTTAAAAGTTCAGATGAAAATGTAGAGCAAATTCACTGCCTCAGTGGCATGGAAACCACCAGGCACTAAGGCTATCTTGTATCTTAGTTTCAATGGCCACCTTTAACAAAACAGGGTTTACAGGTTTGGGAAACAATACAAAAAGCTGTTTCCCAAAAGAAGGATAAAGTGAGAGCACATCGAAAGAGCTTCAGTATTTGTTTGTTTATTTATTGTATTTTAATCCTATCTTTCCTCCTAGAAACTTATCCATTTTTATTCTCATGCCACCCCTGTGAAAGAGGACAGGTTGAGAGAGAGAGACTGGTCCAAAGACACCAAGTGAATTTCACACCAAAGCGGGGACTGGGCTAAGTGGGACCTCCCATGTTCCATTTCAGTACTTAAACTCTACATCACACTGTACTCAGCCTTTCTTTAAAAGGGAGAAAAACACCATCACTTATCTCTAGCAGAGAGGGTCCAAAATATACAATATTTATCATTATTATTTATTAAAAGCATTTAACTCCACCATCAGCCCAGCATATCAAGTAGTATACAAGAATCACTAGAATATGTCACCATATAGTATTCTAAAGCCATGAAATATTTGGCTGCTTGGAAGAAGAACAAGAATATAATGTAACTTACCAACCAAGTAGATGTCCAATGAACAGCATAGAAAGGGCATGGCCAAGGTAACTGATGGATTCTGGGAGGTGTAGCACAAAGAACTAGGTTTCACAATCTCTGGGTAACAGAGAGCAATATTCCCACGTGTATTAAAGTCCCAAGCTACTTTGCTCTTTAAGGTAAAAAAAAAAAAAGCTATTTGAATCAGGCTTGGAAGTAAACAGATAGTAACTGGAATGCTGTTGAGGTCTTGCATCTTCGTGAGTGGACTTACATCTGCAGTAATGAGAACTGGGCAGTCCCATAATGTCTGTATCCAGCAGAGGGCAGCTGCTATGTGACTACACAGCAGAGCCTGCAAAGTGACCAGCGCACAATGGGATTGATGCACAACAGGACACCCATTGCATTAGTCCCCATGCACCTCCGGCACCAAGGTACACTGATTTCCAATGACTTATGCCGGAGTCGCGTTTCGTATCTTTGCAATGCAGTAAGGCAGTTTCTTAGCATACCTAGGTATACATAAAGTAAACAGCTCTGGGAATTGAGCTGGGAGGTAGTCTGAATTTAAAAGCTAAAGGGGCTTAAAGACAAACTACTATATCTTCCCCTCCTGATATTTTATCTTTCTTGTCATAGCCCCCTCAGCACAATCCTGAAGTGAACTCTTGGGGTGGAAAAGCACTTGAGGGAAGGGGCACTGGGAAATTTTAAAAGAGGAACATGCCTCTCTTTTTCTTTAGACCAGGCCCTGCACCACCTGTTTTACGTAAGATTGGAATCTACCCACTTTTAAAGAGAAAGAAGTCACGATCATGACTACATTCATGTAGGTACGCTTGTGTAGTTCCCCACAGAATTGAAGACAGTTTGAAAAAATGACTGCTTCCCCCTGAATGTACATTTCTTCTGCATCTTGCCTTTTAGAAGCTAGTTCAGAAGAGTTCTAAAAACTTTTACAGTATTGTATTGTCCAGCAAATCTGGCCCTACCAGGAGGCACAACTATAGTGCTATGGTTCCACTCTGATTGTCATAGTTCCATCCTATGAAATTCTGATATTTGCAGTTTAAGAAGGGGAATTAAGAATCTTTAGCCAGAGAGCTAGTGCCTCCAACCAAACTACCAATCCCAGGATTCCACAAGAAGTCACCATAGCAGTTAAGATGGCATCACAATGCTATAACTGTGTAGTGTGAAAGTGTGGAAGAATCTGCAATTGAAGATGTGGCAACAGAAAGAGACCTGAGGATGCAGGCACCTTAAACAGCAGCTCTTGGGGAACCATTAAAGGGCAAGAAATTGATAGTCATTTGTTACGGTTGTTGTATTTTGACTGCCAGAGAATGAAGAGACACATGCAGGATTTTCTGTCTCAGGTACCCAAATAACTTGGCTAGCTTAAGTACTATGTACTTTGACTATGGGGCATGGGGGGCACCATTTGCAACTCCAGCTAAAACAGCAAAATGTCTTGTGCTGGCTTTGCCAATGAAAGGTTATAATGCAACAGAAATCCTAAAGAAATATGCATATATAACTTTAATGAAACCTTCTGTCACATCACTTTCATTTGCCTTAAATAGATTTCTATCTTTGAACTCAGTGACTGGAAGATTTACTTTTGACCAACTGCAGTACTAGATGGGGGATTCTGAGAGCTACACTTCCAAAAGTAACTTTTCTGAGTTCTGTATTGCCAGATAAAGAGTATGTTGAATTCCTGGCCAAACGCACTTGCCTAGCATCCCTTGCCATTGCCAGTAGAAACATGTCACAAATGGGATTAGCTCAGACAATCCTGCACAGAATATGTATCCATGTTAACACAATAGGCCCAGCTGTAAGGGGGGTAGGCTTGCAATATTAAAGATCAGTTACACCAAGAGGTTTGTCACTTTCTTAACTTTCAGAACTGTTTTGCATTCTGCAGCAGCCAAACCGACTGGCCCTGGCCCATCTGCATACCATCAGCAGGACATTTCTTAACTAGATGTGAGTGTTATTATGCTGCCCTTCATGTAGTATTCCCTTTGATCCATATAGATTTGCTTTTCTGATCCATTTGCCTCTGTAGCTGCACACAGAACAATCCCAGTCTTTAAACCTACCTCATCTGCTGCTTCAAGACATTAGTAGGTTATTCATTACTGGTAAGAAAATCTTATTCAGAATAAAAATGATGTTCTTTACAAACACTAGCCTACTTTTAATTTCCAATGTGATGTTAGTGGCAACAGCAAACCTGATGTTAGGCTAACTGAATGCATGTTAGCTACTGTGAGTTAAAAAAACTGTTGCCAGGGGAAAAAAAGTCATTTTCCCTGAAGTATTGTCACAATGGTTCCAAAGTTAGGTTTCTTACTCTGCCCCACCAACCAATTAAAAGTTTGTATGATCAGCAATTGAAAGTTTTTACAATAGTCCAGTCTTAGAGCTTGGGAAGTTAACTCTTTTAGCAGTGAACATTACTGTTACCTGTTAACGTATCTATTGTTGTTGTGTGCCTTCAAGTCGTTTCCAACTTATGGCATCCCTAAGATGAATCTACCATGAGGTTTTCTTGGCAGAATGTTCAGAGGAGGTTTTCCCTCATCTTCCTCTGAAGCTGAGAGAGTATGACTTTCCCAAGGTCCCCCAGTGGGTTTCCAAGACTGAGCAGGGATTTGAAACCTGGTCTCCAAAGTCCTAGTCCAGTGTTCAAACCACTACATGATTCTGACTCTTGCTGTGTATATTTTTAAATAACTCAATTTTTATTGTTACTTGTTGCAAATCTCACAAAGTTAATCCACTGTGTTACATTGTTCCTTGTTTTCTTCCTGGGGTGGGGGGAATCTTTCTAAAACAGTAAGAAAATGGCCTAGTCTTCAACTCCTTCCTCAGTAATATGTAAACATTACTCATAACATGGAAATGACTAGCTTCATTAGAAATCAATACGTTGTTTTCAAAATGTCATTCTCCCATCCCTGCTGCTCTCAGAGATGTTACAGGTAATGCCATCATTTGTAACATGTTTCTTCCAGACTCTACCCGATTAATAGAAATTGTGCTCTGTGTGCGGCTGTGGTCATGGTATCAACTCTCTTTTCCCCCATCACATAAGAGCAAAGAAGATCAGCCAGTGGGTGCTGATGCCTCTCCTGTCAGTGGGACAGTAAATCCACTCCAGATTTCAGCTTGAATTTCAACGGAACTATCCAAGGTTTGAATGGCACTGTTCAGTTTTCATCACCTTGGATAGCTCTTTAAAAGTTCAAGCTATACCCCAGTCTGTGTTCACCAACCCCGCTGACATGATAGCCACCGCTGGCATGACTGTGAGATGGAGTGGGATTTTTCTCTCTGTGGGAGGCAGCAGTGGTGAGAAAAATGGGCAACAACTGGACAGGGCAAAGAGCAGAAGGAGGAAGCCCATGGAACTGACAAGCTATCTTGTGGTACAGTCTGCATATCTGGGGAAGAGCAAATGGATGCACAGATAAGATGAGAGAGCTGAGAGAAGGGTGATGTGGGAAAAGAGAAACACACATAAAAAGAAGGAAAGAAATGTGTAAGAATGTGTGGAGTCAGAGGAGAGACTACAAGGTGGCTTTGATGACACGCAGAGCAATTTAATGGAAAAGAGAGACTGATAAGGAGGGTGATGGAAGTAGAAAATCTGAGAGAAAGAATGACAATGCAGCCAGTGATAACAATGTTGGAGAAAAAGATTTCAAAATGAATAAGAGAAGAGTTAGAGAGTGAGAGATCAAGATTGAGCAGTAGGAGAGAAAGAATGGAAGTGGGGGTTAAGAAATATTTTAAGTAAAAAGTAATAATAGACAACTGATTTCCAACATTTCAGCAAGTTAGCTTTTTGCCACATTAATTGTTTCAAATATAGGCCATCCCATCCGAATAGGGATTGAAAAGACTGTAGATCACCATAAGAAAAAGAAAAAAAGAGTTGTGTGTGCCCGTCTTACATCTGTTGCAGAAAATACAACAAGGAGTCTTGTTGCTCCTTTAAGACTAACAAGTGTTATTTGGTATAAGCTTTCATTCACTCCAGCTCATGAAGCCTAATGTATGACTTCAAGTGTACTAGAGTTACTGAAAATTTATGCAGATAAAACTTGTTAGTCATTAAGATGACACAAGACACCATGCTGTTCTTCCTCCTGCAATGTATCAAGCACCTTCACAAAAATTTTGCTGCTTTTCCTGAGTGCCAGAGAAATATACATTATCATCCACCATCCTAGAGATTATTTCACTTGAAGTCCACCCAATCCAGTGTTCTGCTGCCACAGTGGTCAACCAGATCTTTCCAGGAAGTAGGGCACAGAGCAAACTGGCTTCCTCTACAACATACACTGAAACTAAATACTCTAAAGGCACTCTAAAGTCTGATCTCAGAAGCTAAGCAGGGTCAGGCCTGAATAGTACTTGGAATATAGCATATAGCACTGCTAAGGAATACCAGGTGCTGTATGCTATATTCACATGCAGGCTAAGGCAAACCACCTCTGAGTATTCCTTGCTTAAGAAAACCCTATGAAATTCATGAGGTCACCATACACTGATAGATGACATGAAGAGGCATACTTTACTTTCTACCATTTGATGTTCTGTGGCATCGTGATTGTCTGTTTAACCTGAAAGCCATCCTAGCTAACAGGCACACACAGACTTAAACTTCGTGTGAGTTTTTCAAGAACTTAGAAATGTTTGATATTTATACTGTTTTGGATTATACATTCCAGAAATGCCAAGCTAGCATTCCAGTGGCCTTGAAGGCTGGGCAATTCTGGGAGCTGTAGTCCAAAAACGTAACTCTTCCAGGATTTTGCTTTTCTTTATACTAAGGATCACTGTGTCATTCAATAGTCTGGAAAGTGAATCAAGGGCAGCAGATATTTCGTTTAGTGTTTAGTTAGTGGGAGAGTTTACCTATGGACAAATACATTTTTTATCAATTTTAGCTTAGATTACAAACATCGTTCTTGCAATTAGTCCCAAAGATGCTGCAAGATTCCTTTGTATTTTAATTTCTCAGTGAAATATATTTTTGTCTTGCCTTTTTTCCAGAGAACTCAAGGCAATGTACCTGGCTCTCTTCCTGCCAATTTTATCCTCACAACAATCTTGTGAAGTAGGTCAGGTTGAGAGGGAATGACTGGTTCAAGGTCAGCCTATCAATTTAATGACGTTGTATGGACTAGAACCTGGATCTCCCAAATGTTAGTCTACCACTCTGACCACTACACCACACTGTCCCATATGTTCATACGGTGTCAACCACACACCCATGCAATAACTGCAAGATCCTGGATCCCTCTTCCATTCATAGTGTGGAACAGGGGTAGGAAAAATGCAGCCCTCCAGAAACTGTTGGACTGTAACTCTTAGCATCCCTAACTAGCAAAGCCATTTCTGGGAGGCTCGTGATTCCCATGTGGACATAGAAATTCCTGGTCTTGCTAAATTCTTTAGTCCTCCATAGTCAGCATTCAACTCCCAGAAGGTTAGGAGAGATGGCCATCAAGAAGTGAAAAATTTATATTGCACAAGGTTCAAAACCATGTCCCCAAAGAACTCAATTCTCAGTTTGTTGGACAAATACTGTTCAATGATAGCAGATGCTTGTCTGAAAATATGAACGCGAGTAATCACTTTGCAGGTTGAGTTTACACTGTCAGTTCTGCAGCCGTGGCATACTGTACTATTGTGTGGAGATTTTCTTCCTGTAAACAGCCCCAGACTGACAGCAGAAAATGCAAGAGTATTGATTGACACGGTTAAAGCTAAGCTTCAAGTAAAGGTCAATTTCAATATGTCATGTAAAGAGTTTTATGGGCTCTTGTTTCTAAAAGAGGCTACCAAGGAGACGCATTCGGTCAGATCAAAAGTATTCTCAGGGAAGTCATACAAAGGCACATTCTAATACAGACATAACGGTGATGTACAACTCTACACAATAAACTCTCTTAGAGGTATGATGGCCTGAGAATGGTGGTTTTGCTCCTTCATACGATGGAGTTTTGACTCTTTTCAACGTAACTTGGAATACATATGTGCAGCAGACAGTGGCACTCAAGTGCCAGGTATGCAATGGATGCTTATGAAAGTATGTTTTCTGTATTTAAACTTGTATTACTATAGATGCTGATTGAAAATATGGCAGGAAGTTAGGCACACAGGATGATTTATTGATAAAATTCATCTATTATTCAATGCAACTGTCAGCACATTTAGCTTAAACTAACTCTCACTGAATTCAGTGGAACATACAACACAGTATATATGACCTCCACTCAAGACTGCAGATTTCCTTTCCTGCTAAATCATGAATAAAAGAATGGAAGAAGTCTTTTCAGTTGTTTATCTCTATACATACTTCTGAGACTGGTCTGAAGGTAATGAGAAGGAAAAATGGCTGGTTTTGTAGCTCATCATCCTTGCTATCACTTCCAAAGTAATTCAGCTTCTTACAGGATTGTTTCATTCTTCCTCTTTGAGGTGCAGCTCAGAAGCTCTACCATCTTCTCTTCATTCTGTTTCAGTTTCATACACCACTGCTTCAAAAAAAATCTTTGAGTACTTTCCTGCAAAGCCCAAATGATCCTTCTTGGTGCTCTTCTATGTTGTCCTGTTGCAGGGTTGGCCCAAGTCACCGAAATCTTTCAGTCTGGAGATGGAGAGCATTTCTCCACTGTGACTGAAAGCATCAGGCTAGCCAAGGACAGCACTACCTAAAATGGTGGTCCTTTTGCCAGAACCAGTCCATATGCTGTTGACTGCCAGTTTATAGTGAGTTTCCATGAATGAAAAAAACAGTAGTAGTCAATGGGCATAAATATGGTGCTAGTCCCTGGCACATTGAGGGAAAAAGAAGCATTGGCTTAGGAGACCCTTAACAGGGCACTTAGCACACAGTTCCTCCAACATGTGCTGCTTTTGCTCGGCTGTCTCACTCTGCCAAATGGTAGAGCTGGCCCTGCCCCATTTGTTGCTTTTACGCTTGCACAAATCCCTCTTATTCATAAGGAAGATTAGGCATATTAGGTCTATATTCTCTCATAACCACACAGTCTCATCACCCATACCAGTTCTTAACACTAGTCTACTGGATGTATATGTGTGTATCTGCCTTCAAGCCACCCGTTCAGTTATGGTCACCCCATGAATTTCACAGGGCTTTCTTAGGCAAGGAATACTCAGATGAGGTTTTACCAGTTCTTCTCTCTGGAATACAGCCTACAGCACCTGGTATTCACTGGTGATCTCCCATCCAAGTATTAACCAGGGCTGACCCTGCTTAGCTTCCAAGATCAAAGAAGATCTTGTGTCTTTAGGCTAGTTAGGCCCTATATCATATGCGCATAAACTTTCAAATAAATCTAGATAAAATTCCAGCAGTAAATGCACTTATGAAAAATCCAGAGAACCACCACGGTTATTTTATATATTATAAATCCAGAGTAACTGTTTATGAGCCTGATTAAAATGAATACACCAGTGAGTATTTTACCACTTGTACCCTGCATGTTATATTTGTACCTTTGACAGTATCCTCTGTTTTCCCTTCTTCTCAGCATGAAAGAATTAAGTAGAATCCCAGCTTGCAATCTGTCTCGCTAATATTAAAGACAGCATTCCCAACCCTCAGGGCCCTGTACACATTTTAATTACATCCATTTTGTGATGGTATTCTGTAAACATTTTTAATGCATCATCATTAATATGCTAAGGAAAGAAATCTATTTCTGTCAGAAAGAGGAAATAAATCTTCACTATCTCTTTGGTCCACCAGTTTACATTAAGAATACAGCACCTTTCCTGAGAAGCTGTGGGAGACCTAAGCTTCCATTATCACCTTGCAAGTGATTCATTGCTAACTCTGGAGTGAACACTGCATTTGACTTACCTGCTCACTCCTGCCCTCTTACAGTCCTCACTCAACATTGAAGTCTCAAGGAACTGGTGTGCGAAAACCAATGGAATTACTCTGCTAGTCCTATTCGTTTGGGATGCCTTCCTGAAGAAGGGCACAGAATTTTTAAAAATTCAACCAGTTAATGTCACAAAGAGAGGAAAGCAGGAGCAGGGCTCTTACACCCAATTAAGAGACATACTAGGCTTACAACACAAAATGAAACACAGAGTGCATCCAGACTGATCCAGTTCTTCTCAGTTTTATTTTGGAGAGTCATACATGTTTTGTTCATCCCAGAATATCTTCCGTCAGCTCCCAGTATGATCAGAGAGTTTTTATGCCAGCTCCCCAGGTTGGTTTATTTTAACTTGGTGTAAAACTGTAAAGAATAGGAACCAAATCTGGGATTTTTCAACCAGTCTGAATGCACCCATAGTCACAACTATTCATAATTATGTATGCATGCATTTACATTCTACTTATCTTCCAACATGGAACCCAAGGTGGCTTACAACCTTGTTAAAACATTGATAAAGTTAAACACGGCTGTCATAATAGCTAAGTTGTGGAAAGGTTGGGAAAACAAAGCGGGGAAACATCCAGGTGTGAGGGATCAGGGTTAGAACAACAGCAGTTCGGGGGGAACTTCCCTTTTCTACTCTGAAATGTCCAGCTTTTAGCATAAGCCTATTGTCTCTAGAGTTGGCTCATAAGCTGCCTGACAATGACTTCAGTTTCAGCTAGGAGGGTGTGTGACTGACCTGCCCTGAAGTCAGAAATTTTCCTCTTTCTAGTCATCTCAGGTTTCATTTTATATCAATTCCAATTAGATGTTGTGCCAGTCAAATGGTATTTGCCAATTAAACTATATCACTCTTGGGGGGGGGTGCAAGGCTGTAATCAGTTCCCCACAAATATGGAAGCCACCAGTTATCACTCTGCTACTTCAGAAACTAAAAGAAACTGTCAGGATCAATTCATTAAATTTTTTTACACATATTTATTAAAATTACAACTGATTTTAAAATTTGCTATTTGAAATTAAATGCCAATTATGTTTTTAAAAATTGAATGATGAAAAATTGAACATTCACTTAATGTTTTCCTCTATGGAGAATTAGATAGGCTGGTCATTTTTGACTATTTTTTTGTGAATTTTCATTCCTTTCAAAAATTTAGCACCAACATAGCACAATGGGCCTTCCATATATGTGGAGGTTCCATTCCAGGAACCCCTGTCAATAGCTGAAATAACTATGTCGGGTAGTTACTCTGCCCTGACAAAATGATGCATAATGATGATGGGAGATGTAGTAGTAGCAGCTTGTTAACCGTTAGATAAACAGTGCCTGGTACTGAGTGCAGGAATGCAGCTTCTTGAGATAAGGCCTCATTCCCTTGCGAACCAGACAGTGGAGGTACAGCATGAGGCTGTTTTAAGCACTGTCACTTTTTTTTTTTTTTTGCTCAGTTTGGTCACTAAAGTCATTATATGCATCCAACCATCAATAAAGTATAGCTTTTGACTATGAGAGTGGATTCTGTTCCTAACACAAATGTTCATGTTGCATTATATTCAATGGCAGCGACATGCAAAACAAATGCTTCAGCACGTCTACGTTCACATCACTGCCATTTTAGGTATAGAACGCAGTGCCTCATGTGAACTGGAAGTTGCAGGTGCACAGGTTATGGGTAGTAGCATGCTAATAGTGATTAATGTAACAAATTAACTCTAAGTTTTCGTCCCAACAGATTTAATGTCAGCAAATTAATTCAGTGTCATAAATTAGACTCATGACTTCTAAAACTCATAGAAAACAATTTTACTCATGATAGTAATGGTCACATGCACAACTTCTGCCAGTGTGTGCTTTACTCAGCTGCATGAGTTCCAGAAGTTTCATCCTCATTCAGGGCCACAGATAGCCTCTTAAATTAGATAGATTTGTCAGATTTCCTGATGTAGCATTACAGAAATTAAGAAAGAGGGAAGAGACCAGGAGTTTCCTCATAAACCAACAAAAATCTCTAGATTAGCTCATCTCTAAATGGACCAGTTACAACCAAGGCGGATGCTACAATGAACTCATGGGAACCATAGCAAAATTTCATGGAACCTCATTTTCTCTGGGTAATACTCAGTGCTTGAATCATGAGGAATCCCAGTCATCATCCTGGTAACCTCCAGGAAACAATAGCTGTGAGGACCATGAGGAAACTCAACACTGAACCCACTTTTCTGCTTTGAATGGGGCAGTGGGGGGGGGTCTCATTTCACTGGTGTGATGAATATACTCCAGGTTTACTTACAACTTTAATGGAGCCAGTGACATAGCGAATTCTATCCCCAAAACAGATTCAGCACCTTGGATACTCCTTTGGGGGAGCTATCCAAAATCCAGAACAGACTGAATAGAAGCCACCTGCTGCCATAGCTCCTGTGGAGTCCAGTGGGCAATGATGCCACATACCAGGATTTGTTTAAATGCAAGCACAGTTTAAAACAATTACAAAACATGTTGTAAAGTGAACGGGGCATTAAAGAGCCACACTCACAAAAACATTTTAGGAATGATTGTCCCAGCCTACATGTCATACTATTTCTTTGGCACTACAACTTTAACAAAAGGAGACTATTGGGAGGGATGGCATGCTCCCAGCTCTTTTAGAACACCACTGATTCTCTTTTACATTAGATTCACAGGAAACGAAAAAGGAATGGCTTACCATTGCCAAATGTTGCCAAAACATGGTTCTTTCATTTACATTTAACCTAAAAAAAAAAATTAAGTCTGCAATATACACTTAACCAGAAATAAATCCATCAGATCTCATTGGGACTTCTCTGTAGACATGTAGAGGACTGTACAGCATGTTCATCTGATTGGTTTGCACTGCCCTTTTTGTGTATTTTTGATATGTTTGTATTGTTACATGGTTTTATCATATCATATTATGTGTGTGTGTGTCTTTGAGTTGCCTGTGGTGATCCCATGAGTTTAAAAGGGTTTTATTAGGCAACTGCCTTTGCCAGTTCTCTGACCCTCAGCTGACCCAGCTTAGCTTTGAAGATCAGGAGGGATCTGATGCCTTTAGGGTATTTAGGCCACTTAACATATTCTACCGTATTTATTTTTTCTCCTTTTATATACCAGCCTGACATCATACAATGATGAGTAGATTAAAAATGCTTGTAATAAATACACTAATCGGATAATAATTGTCCCTCCTCCTGGTTTCTGTTCAGTAAATGCAATAGCACCAATGTGACTTTCAAATAATTGTGCCAGTAATAACCTGACTGATCTCTTCCCTTGCTTATAAGGACTAATAAAGGGAAAAGGAATAGGAATTCTTTATTTCCCTCCCTTGTTAGCTTTGACTGCTGCTTAACTCCAGCTGGCCATGGCTACATGACTCCTGGCTTGGAGGGTGGACACTGGGCATATGGCTGCATTTATTTTTCTGGCTGGCATGCAGGCATTGCTATTGCTGCTGGCCTCAGAACAAATTTATGGGTAGAAGTCATTTATTTTTCTAGCTTGAGCACAGTTTGGTGGTCACTTGGCCCTTTGCTTTCTTGAGTTTAAAAACAAACTGGAGAGGATTTTGCTTTTAATTTAGTTATATTTTTTAAATATTTGAGAAATTAGCTGTATAAGCAGCACATCCTTATATAAGTTTACGCAGATGTAGTAGATGTTAGACATACTTTATTCCCAGGTAAGAGTGTAAAGTATTGTTGTCTTAAACTTGTTCATATAGATAGATAAATGATAGAGGGGGAGAAAGAGAGAGAGATCAGAGTAGTGAATTTTTTTTTTTTTAAAAAAAAGGTCATATAATCACCACAGGTAAGCAATAAAACAGTCATAACACAGCAATGTTATTGTGTGCCTTCAAGTTTTTTCCAACTTACAGCAATCCTAAGGTGAACCTATCATAGGGTTTTCTGGGGCTGAGAGTGTGTGACGTGCCCAAGGTCACACAGTAGGTTTCCATAGCTAAGCAGGGAATTAAACCCTGGTCTCCATGATCATAATCCAACACACAAACCACTAACACCATTCTGGTTCTCACAACACATCATTAAGGGGTAGTAAAATTACAATACAGTCTAAACACTTGAGGCAATCAGAAAAGGGTTGATTTGATGGCTCATTACTGCAGAACTGGCAGCAGACACACTTTCATGGGGAAAGAGTTCCACAAATAAGGTGTCATAGCAGAGGAGGCTCCTTCCTTATTTGTCATGTGAATAGACAAGCAAATTTCTGCAAATAGGCAACCAGTCTGTAATGCTTTAAAATCAGTCTAATTTCATTCCAGTCCAATACAGGCTAATACGGCTGAACCCATATTACTACTTGCATATACTAATATGAGCAAGGCCTCCATGGATGAACCTATTGTATTAAAAATGCATCTTCAAGATCTTGGCCAGAATCCTATTGGGGATTTACATATGTGTAAACACCACAGTTATAGTGCTATACAATGAATCCTGTCCTGATCCTCCCAATCCCAACTAAGGGGGCAGCAGTGACTGCAATCGATGGGGGTCTGTTCCCTTTCAATGAGGAAGCAGCTGACTGATGGTCCATGCCCCTCTCGTGAGCAATCTGTGACAGGCAGAAGCGGGGGCCCTGTCACAATTTCCCTTCATGCCAGATAGCGCTCACAAGAGGATATGTAGGACATCGGCCAACTACTTTCCAATTGACAGAGGAACAGACCTCCACCGATCTCAGCAGCTGTTGTGCAATAAGTGGGAACTGGGGGACCTTCATAGTCCCTTTGTAGCCCCTAAACTAGGGGTGACACAGGGAACATACTAAACTAGGGACTATGTAGGGATTGTGAATACAAAACAGTCACAAGTTTGTAACTCTAGGTAATGCATTTATAACTACCCAACAGGATTTTGGCCCTTGCTGCTATTACACCTTGACTTAACACCCCCTCTACTCTTTTACCACTATCATACCATATCACCTTACACTTTTCCTCTGCCATTAGCTAACAGCATCAAGATATAAGGCATGTGAGACTTTATCTACAACCAACATTATGCTTTGTAATACATCTTAGCTTTGAATGAAACACTGAGGATTTTCATGTCTGGATTCCGGATACAGGTTGGACCATTCCCAAGAACAATTCAGCAGGCAGTGGAGCCCTACTGGAAAAGTTCAGTTCCTATGGACTGCTGACCGTGAAATATGAACCTACAATCCATGGAATAAGTGTACACCCCAGGTGCATGCAAACCACTAATCACAGAGCTAATATGCAAATTTAAAAATGTATTGATTAATCATGTGAGATACAATCTGCATGCATCTATTTTGAAACCAACTGATTTGTCCAGACACAATGGTGCAAAAGGCCCATAGTCTGTTAATGAGTTGCAATGTAATTAAAGATGCTGAGGATATGAAAATGTGCTGCAGATGGGGGAGGGGTCATTGTCTCTTAGGTAATTGGCAGGAACACCAGTTTATTAGCATAAACCTGTCATTTGACATGCCACACATGCTCTGTGTTAAAGTGTCCAATAATCAGCAACCAATTGTTTATATTTTCGCATCACTCAGCATGACAAATCAGTGATATTAGCCACATGGGTTAAGGCCACTGCCAATCACTGTTAACATCTCAGTTTAGCCAATTCTCTCTCAATCAACAAAATGCCCCCCAAATACAGTGAAAATGATAGTGAGATGGCATGGTTGTTTTGTTTTGTTTCTTAATTCCAAAATGGTCCTGAAATATTTCACATACAAAAATCTCCTTTCATTCTGCCAATCTAATACATAATGGTGTTTTTATAAAATGACTCAATTTACAAATATTAAGTTTAACATTCACAGGCATACAATGCTATTTCTTTCTTAATTATATCATTATATACAATAACCTGATGCTCTTCCCTTGCCTATCCCTCAAGCCACTGTGGGCTTGCTGGGAATGGATAAAGAGAGTGTCATAATAAACTATTAAGAATTGTGTTTTCATTTCCTACTGCTTCCAGTTGGTCCTACCCTCTTAAATAAACTTCTTCTTTAAGAGGTTTGGGTACAATGCACTTTCTGAAATGGGGCCAGAAGGAAACCAGAGCCTCTCAGAGATGGGTCAGAACAGGAGTGGACAATGTGTGGCCCCTTCAGAGCTTGTTGAGACACTACTGGTCCCAATATCCTTCCCTACTGCCTATGCCAGCTAAGGATGATGGAAATAGCAGTTCAGCAATGTCTGAAGGACCACAAATTACTATTCCTTCCTGGGTTAGGGTTTCAGTCATGCTTTTTCAGTCCACAAAAACCCATGTCAACTTTTCCTGGAAATATATCATGTTGGGAGAAGAGCTTTTGTTCCTTGTCCATATCATATCATATTTGTCCATTTGCTATTCATCCAATTCTATAGCAAAGCTAAGCTAAAAATAATTCTACAGCAAAGCTAATCTTCATGAATCAGTTGAGAAGTGGCTAAGCTATAACTGTTTGGTATATTTCTATCCCCCCTTGTCTTCAATGAGCTAAAGGTGATCTACATGACCTTCCTTCTCCCAGCTTATCCTCACAACACCCATATGAAGGAGGTCAGGGTGAGAGAGAATGAATGTCCCAAGGTGTTTCTTGACTCTATGGAGAATGGAACCTGGACCTCTCCAGTTCCCAATCTAATGCTCTAACCACCAGACTACAGTGTTTTTCATACAGTGGGCCCTCAGTATCCATCCATGGCGGTTTGGTTCCAGGACCTCTATAGCAAAATTCATGGATGCTCAAATCCCATTATATACAATGGCGTAGTAAATGGCATCCCTTGTATAAAACGACAAACTCAAATGAGTGCCAGAGAGAGCCTGAAGATCTGTGAATTGCATTTTATGCTACTCTCAAGAATTCCTGGTATCAGGCACAGTGATGTTTACCAAAACATTGCTACAGGGTAGATGGTGGAAATGGCAATGCAATTTGATCATTGACCATACACTTGCACCTTGAATTCTAGTTGTTAAATGGCAAGACATTTCTGACACCTCCATATGGTTTCCTAGAATGTTCACCATGACCAGTAAATCCCAACAACCACTCCTCACTTCAGAGATCAAATACTCAGATTTAGAGGAGATAACAGCTAGTGATCAGCTTATTGCTACCACATCCTTTTTGTCATTGATGGTATTATACATACCCTACTTATTCTTCTTGTGTTAATATGTGTGTGAGGTCATGGCTTCATACAGAAAACAACGTAAGAGACAGTTATAGTGGTTCCCATTATCCTGATTCCAGAACCCTCCAGACTTTAGTTTGTAACTAAATGTAATTAAAAATAATCTGTTACTTGATGTATCATGACAAAAAACATCTCTCTGTGTGAAATTAATAACAAGTTACTTGTAAGAGTAACGGTAATGCTGCAAGGTCTGGAATAAGCACAGCATGGGTGATGTGAGATCATTCTTGCAGAAAATCTAATAGCATCACTTTCTGCTATCTTTCCCCCTCGCCTAAAAGTAGTGTAGAAGCAGAATTGTGATTTCTACATGCTAGAAATAACAGATTCATCATGGGTCCAGGATTCCAAACCAGAAAAAATATACAGGGATTCTGACAGAAACATCTGGCACTTTGGCAAGCACAAAAACAAAAAAATGGTTGCACTCAAAATCGGAATTTGTTTTTCAGTCTTTCAGCTAGATAAATTGCTATGGTCCTGGACAGTGATAAACTAGGATTCCACAAAACTGGATCTTATTTCTTTTTCCTTATTCCTCTTTCTCTCTTTCTTGCTTTTAGACACTTATGTGGATTGCCTTTCTATTAAAAATGTTCAAGGTGACCTACAAAGTAAAACAATAACCAGAATTCTGTATCACCTACTTAGCTATTTAACCTTCATTATATAGCTAAGTAGCATCTCCCAGCATGATACCCCATTCCTCATTTACCAGGTAGCAGCCACTGTGATCGACAGCGGTCTGTTCCCCTATCAATCAAGAAGCAGCTGACTAATGTCACCACACACTCCCATGCGCAGTTTCTGCTGCAACAGGCCAAATCAGGTCCTTGTTGCAACCCTCCCGCACAACAGCAATTTCTCCTCTAAGCGGGGCAGGGCGGAATGTCAGTCAGTTGCTTCTCAATTGAGAGGCGAATAGATTCCCATCAACTGCAGTGGCTGCTGCCCAGAAAGTCAGGACTGGGAAACTTGCACAGTCCCTACATATTCCCTAAAATAGTGACTGTGTAAGGATCACAAATATGAACCAGTCATGAACTCTAGGTTACATATTTGTAACTGCTTCAGTTAGTTCCAAACAATAACTTACAAACTTAGAAACAATCAGCAATAATCTAACTACCTTATCTGTACCATACCCATTTTATTTTTACTTGTATATATTATAGCTGGGAAAGAAAAAATAAGACTAGAAACAATAACTATCAAACTTATTTTCTTCCGGTGGAAGACCACACAGATGTAAGTGCAAAGGGGCATTTGGAGTGCTTGAGCCCTCTTCAGACGATGGGGCTCATACAGTTAACTGAATATATTAGAGATGCCCTGCCAGTCTGGCCACACCCTCAATGCTATTAAGCACCACCTTCTGCATCCAACAGAATGGATATTTTCAAGTTTTTGGGTGTCACCAAAGTGCTTGCTAGAAATACCAGTGACATGGCTTGCTAATATCACCCAGCTCACTTATAGATTCAGTTAATGTGCATCTTGTGTGAATTGAGTGATAAGTGTTTATAAATTTTAAATAATGCTTTTGGTCCTTGGTTCTGATCCTTACCGGTATACAAGGTCCAAATGGTATGGCATGATGTGCTTATTAAAAGCATGCCCATTACAATTTGATCAGTGGTGGCTTGAGAAATCTTCCACCACTTGAGGTGGGGGGAGAAGCATCTCTACAACTGCCACCACCACTTTTCCTGCTACGTCACCTCTCTCCCTTCCCACATGTACCTTAAGCTGTAATGATAGCATCACCATTACCACCTACCTAGCCCCTGCCTGCCTATCCTATGTGTAGAACAGTGACAGCCACATCAAGTGGCTGGTGCTACTTTACCTATCAGGTGGGCAAGCTAAAGTTGTTGTTGTTGGTGCCATCTCAAGGAGAAGCATTGGAGAAAAAGGCTTGGAAAAAGCAAGGCAGTGACATCTGGGTCCTTTGGAAGGGGGACAAGCAGCAGAACTTGTTGCTCTCCCACCCTGTAGCAGTTGGTGACCCCTATGTCAGCAGAATAATGAAGCTACTCTGAGTTTTAGTCCAAACTTTCACAGAGCTACCCAAGGTGCTGAGCCTATTGGGAAGGGGGGAGGGTTCAGCATTTTGGTTAGCAACTTTAAAAAGTTTGGATTAAAAGTCAATCTGGATTCATAGCCACACTGACATGGGAGCCTCCAGCTGCTGCCACCTGAAGGAGACATGTCGTATGCCTAATGGATGGACCTGCTCTGGTTTCCACAGAGGAAGGTCTCCAAGGGAAGCAGCCATTTTTATTCAAAGAAGAGGAGACTTACATGCTCAGGAGAAAGGACCTGTCTCTATTCTCCTACAAACCGGAGAGATAAACCTTTTTCTCTGTCTCGGTGCTCTGAGAAACATCTCTCATGGTGGGCAGAGAAAAGAGCTTCTGTTTGTTACTGATGGGAGACACGCACTTTCCCTCACTCAGCATTGGGAAAGGGGCCCACCTTCAATGCTGGGTAGTGATAGGACAGGTAGGAGAAATGTCTCTCCTGTCCAATAATCTTCATAAATCAGTTGACAGGTGGAGCAGGTGTGGGCAGATGTGATTAATGTCTGTATATGAATGAGGCAGGTGAGTGGGTGTGTCTGCGTGTGAAATTATCAGGGAGCAGTGCCCCACCCCAGTACTGGAATGGACACCGGAAGTCCCAGCCCAGAACCAATTTTCCCCGCTGCCTAAAAATGGTCTCCTCCCCACCCCCAACCACACAGCTGTAATCTTCATCCATCAGGTAAACGGTGGCACCAAGTATATCTGTGTGTGTGTGTGTGTGTGTGTGTAATATTTTCCTTCTGTGCCTTTACACTAAGGTCCTTTAACAATGATATTAAATATTAATTCTGTATAGGTTTAATCCCTAAGTGGTGCAGCAGCTTTAAGGTTAATAGTCCTTTTAATTAAGGGATAAGTCAGTTATTGAACAGAAAAGCTAATCACAAAAGGATTACCACTGAAAATGAACATAGTCTGTGCAATTAGTCTGATAATTAAGACTTAAGTACTGGACGGAGATCAAAGTGCTGGTAATCTGCAATAAAGTTCCTCGAGTTGTAAGGATTTTCAAAATGTTAGCTCATGCTTTATTGCACCTTCCATTTATTGTGTGCCCATGATAGCAGCAAACTCACTTTCCCAGTGGATGTCAGCATGGAGAACTGCAACAGCTGTTACCACATAAGCCTGGTGTTTCTCACAATATGATTACTCTGTCAACGACTACCATAAAAGGTGGCATCTGTATTCATCAAACAGAGTTATCAATAAATGTAAAGCCATACAACAATTAGAGATCTCCAAGGAAGAACAAATCCAACAGGAAAAAAATTAGCCAACTACAGTATTTAATTACTAAGATTGTTAATCAATGAAATGCCTTCATAACTTTTAATTAAATTTTTTATTTGGACAGACTATTTAGAAAAATCTAACACTTTGTTTTCATGTCAGGTTTCGGCTGTGTGTGATTTTTTTTTTAACAGTTGCACTGCCAGAAGACTGCTGGCATCTGTGAACTGCCGCCCACCCAAGGGAACACTTTGTGTCTGTAATTGCATTTTGTCACCTACAGAGGGTGTTCAGAATCCTTGTTAAAAGTAAAGGAAATAGTTAGACATCTCACTGTAGCCATTACTATTGTGCAAATTACCGGGTAGAGCAATCCAGAAGCTGTCAGGAAAGGTTAGTGAGAGAGAGTATCAGGAAATCAACCATTCAGCAATTCATCATGGCCTAAACACCAGCTCTAAAATGAAACCTTTAAAGAAGGCCTTGTTTTATGAAGTCAGACGGCAGCTATCTTTCTTTTATTATTATTATTCTTTACAGCTGTGTATAAAGATAACAAGGAGAGTGGCTCTGTTACAAAAGACATAAACGGCATAATCATTGCAACCACTGATAATTCTGTTGCTCACAATTTTGCAGCAACTGTCTCACTTTGTTCAGAATTAGAAGCATCCCCCTTATAACCATCCATCATATATTTTTATATCCAGTTCTAAACGGTGCATAAGAAAAATTTCTATGGGCCCAGTACAAAATTCAGGAGTCTCTCACATATGCATACACACAGACACATGCACACAGTATATATATGTGTGTGTCTGTGTGTGCGCAGGAGTGTGCACCCGCACATAAATAAATAAATGGGAACTGAATCCTCTTTCTCATTCAAAGAGAGGGCTGCTCTGTGCTAACATTGCTTTTGACTATATGCAGCAAATTTTGCAAGATATAGTCACAGACACACTCTGAATAGGAAAAAATAACTTTGTGCAAACACCCACAGCAGAGCTGGGAAGTAATTCCTTACAAATAACTAGATCCTTATAATTAGTTCCATGATAAATGTATAACTACATCAGACTATTATTGCAACTCAGGGCTTATCCAGAAAAGAAAAAAGTACCTGGAAGCGTTCACACACGTTCATAGTTCTGCATCCAAACTCTTTCCTGAACTATCCCAGAGGTTTCCCTCACTCTCTGCTCTCTTGTGTTCTTCCTCCTCCCCTCCCACTGATCACCTGTTAAGATGAAACTCAGTGTTTCAGAAATTAACTTTCACCACTTTCCACTGAGCCATTTTAATTATTATTCAGAAGTTATAGTCAAGACGTTGACAGCAATGTTACACTAAGTGAGCACTGGGACCATTTTCTTTTATTGCTAACATTCTTCTTTCCCCCGCTTGATTTCTGTTGAATTTGCATCCTGGAAACTATCACTGTGTTTTACTGGAGGTGCGCATCTTGGGCAATTTCCACCCTACGCTGGCATAGTGCTACTATTCCACTTTCAACATCCTGTAGAATTCTGGGGTTTGTAGTTTCCTAAGGCTAAAGAGCTCTCTGGCTGAGAATTCTAAATGCCCCTCCCTAAACTGCAAAGCCCAGGATTCCACAGAATGTTGAAAGTGGAATAACAGTGTAGTTCCAAAATGGCCTTAGCTTGTTCCAGTATAACACAAACAGGCAGCTATGGAGAGGTACAATTCATTTTAGGAAATACTGCATTCATTTAAACTGACTCCAGGGAGTGGGAATAAAAAAGCCTTGGTAGCGATAGGAGTTCCTTGGGAATACTTTGGGATGGGGAAAATGTCACGTAGATTTCCAAGATAAAATCAGTTTGTGCAGAAACAAAACCTGGGATTTTCAGAGACCTCTTTTACCTGTCTGAAGAGGCTCTTAATGAGGAATAAGGTCACTCCCTTTGTTGTATAACAGCAACATTCCCTAGTTCTTTTTATAGTTTATTTTTTTAAATATTTCCCATCTTTCTCCCAGCATGGGCCCTAAAGGGGCTAACAGCAAAGTTTAAAACAAAGTACAGCTAAAAATGATTATAATGCATTTTTTTAAAAATGGAATAACCTGTTCTAGTGTATGAACATTAACACAACTTTTCATGATGCAATGCTATACCTTCTTGTTTGGAAGTAGTACAGTTAGACTTTTAGGTTGCAATGTTAAACCTCACTGAGTGACCATCATTTATTTAGACAAAGAGCTCAGTATACAGGAAAATGTAGGGGTTTAAAAGTCCATGCTCACCTATTTTTCCACTACCCCTCCCCATAACAGCACTTTGCTTTGTGATTTTCTGGATACAGCTGAGAATCAGAGAAAACAGTTCAGCTGCAGGGGAATCTTGTATCTTCAGATGATTTTTGAGGCTCTAGCTTCCATTATTTGTCAGATAACAGAAAAGCCAGCAAAGCTGAGGATTCAACACATCCATGCTCATCAGTAGCTCAGAAAGGTTGCTTAGAGATAATGTGAGCTTGGGAAAGAAGAACCTGGAAGAGTCTCAGTGGGGACGGACTGGCTCAGGGAATTAGTTATGGGATAAGGAACGTTTCACATGTAAGCTACTAGATCAAGTTGAACTGAGTTTTCTAGAAAACAAGATGACTTTACCATTGGACAGTTCCTAGGAATGATGAAATGCTGCTCGCAGGCTAATAAACAAACGAATGAACTGATTCACAGAGCTGGTCCAAGATATTTTATTACCTGAGGTGAAACAGTGAATTCTTAGGTCAACGTGCAAAGATCCTATGGATGATCAATTTATAACTGAGACAGAAAAGATCTAAAGTGTTTCCTCCTGCCAATAAAAATAATAATAAGTTAAAACACTAACGATTTGCTGCCCTTTGATGATAACTAAAATCAGCTGCCCAAGGCAGCTGCTTCTTTCTGCCTAATGGCAGGGCTGGCCCTGCTGATTTAGATCTTTCACCTAATTTTATTTGTTGTTGTTGTTGTTGTTATTCAGTACATTTTGATCCTACCTTACTACTATAAAAAATTTCTCATGGCAGCTGACAACATCAGTAGAAACCAATTAAACAATACAATATTACTAAAAAGCCATCACTAAAAACAAATTAAAGACCAAGCCCATTAAAATCAATCCAAAAATAAACATCAAAATATTTTTAAACACCAGTTTGAAGAGATCCTTCCTAAAGGCAGTAAAAGCAAAAACTGATCATAAGTTTGAGGAGAGAGCATTCCACATTCTGGGAAGAATACAAGAAAAACCCCTCTTGCAATATGTTCATCAAGCAGGTGATGGTATTCTCAAGAGGGTCTCTCCTGAACTTTGGGACATGCTCAGGGTGAGACCAGTCATTTCACTGAATTTCTTTAAAAGACCTTGGAAAATGACAGTTGGGCCCTACTCAGGCATTATAAAAGTGGACAGCTCTCTCCTTCACCATTTCCATAGCACACCTCCAATAGAGTGATTTTTTGAGAAGAAGGTCATGAAGGCTCTTCATTTGAATTGAATGCTCTAAATGTTGTGAAAAACCTGTACAGATAGAAGAGGTTCTCTTTAGACAGTTCTCTTCTGCATATAGAGGGGATAGAAACTTATGACAGGGTGGAGCTACACAAACACACACATGTTTAGCTTCCCCACTTCTACAATGCCTGAATGTGACTGTAATAATAACCTTATGTCTTGCTATCCACACAACAGTTGAACGATAATCACTGAGCAGAGAAACAATGATTTATCCATAGTTAAGAAAAAGGAGGCATGTCACAAAAGAACACGTTCAAGGAATGAAATAATAGGCCCAAAGATGATATAATCATCTAGCTGATAGTGATACAGTAGTGTTTATCTATTAAAAAGACACACACACATTCAACCAGCCAACTGTTTAATTAACCAATTAATATGTGCTGTTTTTCTCTTGAGACTCCATTTAAAATTATGTTACAGTTGTAAATCATGTAACAGAGCTTTGGAAAATGTATGAAAATTCAGAATTAGTGCATTGATGAAAACTTGTGAATTATCTCCTTTTAATTAGAAATAACATTTTAAATCCCACCTGCTGTGTTGAACAATGATATACAGGGTTGTCTCCCAAGATGCTCCTTCTCCACAGTAGTCTTTCCATGAACAAGGTAGACTCCAATGGATGCCCTTGCTTGGGTGAAGGGTGAAAGTAGCAGCTTTTTTCTCTGCCCTGTGCACCTCAGTCAAGGCTGCTCAAGAGGGCATGGGGTGGGAGGAAGGAGCAGGGGAAAGAGAAGGAATTGGTGGAAATTTCCTCTCTACCTTTCCACTTCCATTAGCAGGTGCCACCAGAAGCATTTCTTCTTTATTAATCAGACCATCACTCATCATGGGATCTTAAGCTTCAATTCTTAGTTCTTCCAATATTTGTACTTCTAAAATATATCTGGAAATTCAGGCAAGAACATGTATGATGAGCACCTACATGCATAGATTGAGAAGTGGACAACATATTTAAAAAAAAACTCTGAGAAAAAATATGTGAAACTAACAGCATTAATATTGTCTGCCAAGCATATGATTTGGCTTCTGGAAATCAAGACATCTGGCCTCTAAAGAGTTGTGTGTTACTATACAAGAGGTTCGTTTTCATTAGGAATATACCAAATGTGCTTTCCCCACTTTTTTTTTTTTTAATTTTGGTGCAAAACAAGTATATATTCTAGGAGGCATCAATATTTGCAAGGAGTCCTTAACAGTGAGAATATATGCACTTTTTCTTCCACAAGCAGTCCTAGCAGACTGTGGATCACGTACTGAACTGGATGATGCCATTATGTTATAGCTAGAAAGATCTGGCTATGTGGTCTGCCACTGGTCAGAACAAAATCAATTCAAAATGAGAACAACAATTTCTTGAACAGGAAAGTTCTTTCAAACCAATCAACAAAGCTGTCTCTGAAATGAGCAAAGACTTTTGACACAAATTAAATATATAATGAAAATGCTTCTCTGCCCCCTTTGGAACTTTTAATTGACTGTATTGCCTCAAAACATCATGATATCCAAAGCACCGAGGAAATATCTACGCAGAGACCTGAACTGGTTAAATAGGAATCCCCTCTCCTCAAAAAAAAAAAAAAAGTCATGATTCATTATGTGAATATTTATATATTCTTTGTGTTACTCCATTGGAAAAACTGTTACCCTGTTCTCTGGGAGTCCTGGGAGGGGCGCCTAAATAACCAAAACACAAACACAATTCTGGGGAGAATTAACTGGAGCACTCTCTTGAGCTAGCGAGAGGCAGGATAACTTAGCAGGGATCTTGTAACCCAATGTCTACAGGGTCGGGTCAGTCAAGCAGTCACACAGAGTTTAAACAGCAAAAATGATATCTTTATTAAAGGACAAACAAACAGGAAAGACACCACAAACACACACAGCTAACTTAAGGAATCAGAAATGGGAGTTTTCAGGGGAAATGGGTGATATGACACCTTTTCTCGTAGTCCTGAAGAAGCTGGAAGATGGTGGGGAAGAAAGCTCAGTGCGGTTCGCCGAGGGGAGCTCGTCAGACAAAACGGCAGCAAGGCAGGATGGAAGTCCGGAGCGATCTGAGGTGGTCTCGGAATCGGGGAGTTTTTATAGGGTGAATTGTGCCTACAGGCCATGCCATACTTGGTGAGAACAATGCGAGTTTGGAGCGGGACAAAAGCTTTGGCAAAGGTCAAGTTTAACATGATGGGCTTAGTGCAGGTTTAACAATAGTATAGCCAGTATGCAAATAGCTTGGCATTGTCAGACTATCGGCTCGAGGCTGGGCGTCTTTGTTTAGAGTTGCGCTTAAGCAAGAGGGTGTTTGCAGGGAGGTCCCTGAAGCAACGGAGTGGCTCTGTTCTACCTGATTAGGTGGAGAATGGAATGTCCAACACGTACTGGCCACGCCTGTGTACATGCTTGTCCGGAGGCCTCGCAAACACGTGGAGCGGGGTGGCAGAGGAAGGCCGAAAGTTTTTGATATCAAAAAGAGATATCTAGTGCTATCACCGGGTAGGCCCGAACCGTAGTAACAAAACCCTATCCTGAGGTCTATAATTTTGATATTAAAATGTGATTCAATGTACCTGAGAGGGGAGAGGTCACACGGATGGGCATGTAGGCAGCAATGGTCAAAGGATCAAAAAACCAGGTCAGGCCAATAAAATCCCCAGTCACGTAGCCCCGGGAGACCTCAAGATGTGTAAACCCACAATAAACAAAGTGTCCACAGTCCCAAGAAGCCGACTTGAGGGGATTAGTGTGTCTGCCCCAAGTTGAGCAAATATTCCATCAGGCGAGGACTATTTACATGAAGTCACACCACAAACTAGCACAGCCGAAGATCCTGAGACTTTGGCAACACCTTGCAATCTCATCACACAAAGGAAATTACCATGGTGGAGTTTCGTTATCGCTCCAACACCCATTATTCTCCCTGGGAAAGGATTAGCCCTCCAGGTATCTTTTCCCCTACAAATAGTCCCAGTTTTTGAGCAGTTCTTTGGATCACCCTGGTCATCCCAGCAGACCATTGCTCCATCCATTGAGTGATCCCCTCAGCCCTCTCCATGCTGAACCCCACTTCTCCTTTGCTTTTCCCGGACCAAGGACTTCAGGACAAAGGTGCAGTATCACCCCAGCTACACCCCTTCAATATTCCCCTATGCAGTTCCTCTCTTTTGAGTGAGTTTATGAGTGATTGTGTTGCTGTGTGAGACTTTCCTTCAATAAAATCATTTATTGGACATTTTTGTTTGGTTTTTGGCTTGGCCCGACCCCATAAATGCTGGGTAAAAAGACCCCACTAGATTACCCTGCCTCTTGCATTGCTATAGCTCGTGCTCTGGATAGTTTCCATTCCACATCAGGTGGAGCACGCTGTGGTGTCCCGCAAGGGACCCCAGAAATCAGGGCAACATTTACTATGTACTGTAAATAGTTTTAAGACTAATTTTAAGCAAGGTTCTTTGTTCAAAGAAGGGAGGATGACCCAATATCATTTGTTGAGTTGTATATTGTCAAGCATGTCAGATGTCAAGAGCTGTCAGTTTATTGTGACATTATCAGAATGCAGTCTTCTGTATTCACCTTTCCTAATATAGGTTATGATCTCCAATACAGATATATGAATCTTTCAGGTCCTCCATATATAATGAACTACAGCTCCTATCACCCACTATAATTGTGCAGATGATGGAAATTGTAGGCTAGCGCAACCAGATGTCTCAAGGTTGGGGACTGCTGGTCCACATTTAAGGTCTCTTCCAACATAATGTTATAATTTATTTTTAAAAAAAATAAAAAAGATTCCTATAGAATGCAAGTGCAAAATTGATTGAGTTAAACACAATAATCCAGATGGTCTTTTTAGAAGGCAAGGTTTGTGGACAACAAGCTTTGTCCTGGTTGTGGATCTTTGGTGCACATGTTGAAAAGAAGTCCTCCCTGTTCACTCCAACAGGAATAGAAAAGAATTCTGGAAGTGGTACTCATTAAAACAGCATCCATTTCAAGATCTTTTTAAAAGATCTGACAGATGATAGCAACTGTAGCAAGGAGATGAAAGGGGGGATTTGAGCCCAGGACTACTGCCAGATGAAAAACCTAAGTTTTTAGGCACCAGAACAATTTTTAAAACCCTGTGTAACTATTACATTTTGACCTAAACTGGAAGAGAAATGGAAAGATATGAAATCAATCATAGGTATATTTGTAATCTGGATATGCTTCCATTATAATTCTCAAACCCATTTACACCATGGCAATATTACTGATTTCAGTGTGGGATTGCTTTGGAATAATTGCTTTGAGAATTGTGGTCCTCATTGCTTGTTTGCTACATTGAAAGGTACCTAGCACCATTGATTTGACGGAATTGTGATGCACTGTTTTCTGAGGGTATAAAAACAATCTTATTTGGTGATAGTAATATAAATCACATTTATGATTAGATTTCAGGCATGTAGAAAAATCCAGTCAGCCACCTCCAATGCAGAACTTTAAAAATGGTTTCCAAAATTATATCTACATATATTTTAATCCGCGGGAGGATAGATTAACAAAATGCTACCTCCACGACATTCGGAATGAGAATCTATCTTGTTGGAAAGCTAAAAATTCTCAATCCATCAATTAAATGTGGATTCAGGGCACCAACTCATATTTCCTTGTCAAATAAATTATGTCTTACATCAAAGACCACACAGATTTCTGCTTAACAAAACAGGGAAATGTCTGAATGTATCATAACTGTGAAATATGAAAGAGGACAGAATTAGACAGCCAATAAAACTGAAGATTTGTTAGTCAGCTAAAAGATACCTTAGAAAGGATGCTAGTGGCAATCAAGACTTATGATTAAAGGGATCTTCTTTAATCTGCCACAATTTTGCTGTGCATTGAGATGCAATTAAAAAAGAAAAAATGACAAAGCCCAAGTTGAATGAAAAGATTATTGAAAGCAAGATGAATATATCAGTAGTAGAAACCCAAAGCCAAAGATTTGATATGTTATTTCAAATTAGTATCAACAAGCATACTTTTTTCACTCATCCTATGCTGGGCTTCCTTCTATCACCTCCATGATCCAAGAGTTGCCTGTGTAGCCAGCCATTTTGCTTTTTGTACACTGCCAACAGTCCTTCTGATACTTCAGAATCTGACTATGGGTCCCCTCCATCTCTGTCTCCATTTGCTTTGACTTTTTCCATACCTGCCTTCTCCTTCCCTGTTTTCCTCATCTTCCTAGTTTTACCACCCAACCTTCCCCTCAGTCTCTTTTTTTCCAGTCA
Organism: Ctenosaura bakeri; assembly: GCA_948474755.1. NCBI lineage: Eukaryota > Metazoa > Chordata > Lepidosauria > Squamata > Iguanidae > Ctenosaura > Ctenosaura bakeri. The sequence goes on along the minus strand of CAOLHI010004372.1, from coordinate 53,697 downwards.
ATTATCCACTACCTTGTGTTCACTGCCTACCTTCAAGATCCCTTGCCTTCCAGATAACCTCCTACTCCCTCACTTCCTGGTTCCCAACTATCATACTATCTCACAGTCACAAATGCCTGCCTCAGGTCTGCCATAATTTCTAATAGCCAAAAATTATGGAGTCTTTTCAGTCCCTAGTAGGTCCTTCATTAAAAGGGTGACTCCACCTGAGGACTCCTAATACTCTCAATGAAAAGGTACTGTTGAGCTCAGAACTTGGAAAAATTATTTTTCCAAAAAAAATTGGTCTACAATGCTCCAAATCTTCAACCACCAGAGCCAAAAAAGTAACTTTTCCAACCTCTGGTAGCTATTCTGTCTTTCCAGCCTTAATTTTTTTTTTTCTGGAAAGAAAACAGATGTGGAAAGCAAGGAGAAAAAAATAGGAGAGATACGAATGGAAGACTACATCTGGACCCCCTTAAATTTTCATGAAAGAGGAAGGGCAATTACACAATAAAAGTCATGTCCCCCCCCCATTCACACCAAAGATGAAAGGATGATGTGGAAAATCATTTTGAGAAACTACTCTACTTTGCCTAAGCTCCAGATGTTATTGGACTGGATTCCCAGCAGCCTAGTAAGCATGATCAATGGTGAGGAATGCTGGAAGTTGCAGTCCAACAAAATCTGGAAGGCACCATGATTCCCACCCCCACTTAAAGCGTTATGCAGTTTGTAAAGTCTTTTGTTGTTGTCTGTTGAGAGAGGTTTGCTTTTGCCTTTCTGAGGCCAAGAGAATGTGACTTGCCCAAGGTCACCCAGTGCGTTTCCATGACCAAGTGGGAATTCAAACCCTGCTCTCCACACTAGTTCTTTGTAAAGTCTAAACATAACTATAAGACACTGAAGAGTTACTACTCAAGAAATCCTTTTGATGATTCTTGCTGTGCCTAAGAAACCAGAGTAGGGAATGAAGCATATCTAAGCTCACTTAAGCCACAAAAAGAGATTTTGGTACTTAATGGATTGCTGTGGAGTTTGATGTGTGATTGTTTACATGCAAATAAATTGAACTAGCCAGTCCTCAATTACACTCTATGACATGACATTTTAAAGCAGATATTCCAGAAAAAACTTCCAGCCAGGTATCAACTATTTCAGAGTGAAAAGAGACAATACTTAAATATATTTAGGAATGATGGAATCATGTTAGCTACACAGATTTCAGCATATGGTAACCTGTTCAGACCCTAATTACACTTGATATTATACAGCCATCCTTAGCAATCACATCATCTTTTTTTAAAAATTAAATATTAAGTGTAGCTTGGCATGGGGGCTGCACAGTGACCCATACTGCAATAGGCCAGGAGGGGAGGTTTAAGACTTCCTTTCCCAGCACTTTGGTTAAAATTTGAGTTGGAAGATGAACAAGTGAAAGATTGCATGGTAAAAAGGGCTAGGAATTTTGGATATGATATGCAGATAGAACAATGGGAAAAGATGTGAGTGAAGGGGTTGAAATTTACATTATGTTTTGATTTTAAACAGTACTTTTATAAAATGATATATCATTTGTACATGACACCAGAGAAAATGTCAAGAATGTATAAGGATGTTTTGAAGTCTGTTGGAAATGTTAGCAGCAAGGAGGGACATTTTACCATATATGGTAGATATGTGAAAAAGTTAAAATATTCTGGGCTCAGATGTATATTTTGATGAAAAGGATTTTAAAGATTAATATTGAGTTAAAATCAGAACTTTTTCTGTGGAGACTTATGAAGACTTGGAAAAGAGTAAGAGAAATTACTATATGATCACAACAGAGACTGGTGTATGCACAAAGATGGGAGAATTTAGTAATACCTATGAGGGAAGAAGGGTTATTGAAATTGACTGAGCTAGCAGAAATGGGCAAATTATCTGCTTTGATTAGAGGAAAATCATTGCAGTCATTTTTGAAAGACTGGGAACCCCTTACAGACTTTTTTTTGCGGGGGGGGGAGTGATTTGGCAACTTTTGGCTTTCACCATTAGTAAATGTTGTTAGCAGAAGTGAATGACGTGGTTTTACCGACAGCAGTTGGACTCTATTATATGTATGTATGATTGCCAAAAAGAAAGTCGGAAGCCACATTTTCTTTTGTTTTGTATTTCTTTCTGTATCTTACTTTCCTTTCTTTATTTATTTTCTTTGCTTTTCCTTTTTCTTGTATTTTGAAAACTCTTAATAAAATTATTTTAAAAAGAAGACTTCCTTCTTCAGCCATTATTTCACTAATCAGTCCATATACCCCACAGCATTCAATCTTGCAATTCACATTTTGGGGGGGAAACACTTCCCATTGGTGTCAATGGATCATTCCCTCTAATAATAGTCTTTCTTCAGGGGAGGGGCTCAGAGTACATGTGCCTGTGTATGAGTTAATTCTCATTATTGATCCCCTCCCATGTTTTGTATTTAAATTTAAAAACAACTCCACAGTGTGATTACAAATAACATTAACATCTTACCAATTGGCAGTTAGAAACTTGATATTTTCCTATCCTCTCAGCTTTGGTGCTTCTCAGGCATTCTCTTCACATGTAAACTCTATATAGGAGGAGAAAAGTTGGGTCACTACACCAGTACACTAGTGCCCTACTTTTTTCCTGTAATTTTACAGAGGTCACAAATGATGTCACTTTCCTTATGTTCTCCATTGCATTGCTTTCTGCACCTGCATACATTTAAGATTATCCAATCCCAGAAGTGTAGGTACAGTGGGAACCAAATGAGAAATCTGACATCCAAATAAGAATCCTATCCTTCCCATGACATTTTACAGAAGTCCCAAATGACAATATTTTCCTTGTCTCCATTGTATTGCTTTCTGCACGTGCATTAAGAATGGGGGGAGGATAGCCACAGAGAGAATAAAATGAGGACCTTGCCACTCAAATAGGAATTCTACCCTTCAGTCCTTCAGTCCCCCAAATTCCCAGCATTATAGTAACTTAAAACCTCAGTCGAGCATTTAGAAATACAGTGTAGGCATCCAAAAAACAGGCACAGGCACAATGACCCAGGGAACATGAAAATAGCAAAGATAAGATGGTTTTCAGTGTCTCACTCTCTGCAATGCTGGGGGATGGAAGGAAAATTTTATTTTGAGGGGATTCATATTTGGGGGTCACTGCCCTAACCCCCCCCCATCTAAACTTCAGTCCAATCCTAAGCATGTTTACTGAGTAGACATCATGACAAAGAGTATGCAGATAGGATCACATCTTAAGAATGTTGTGATTGGGAAAGTACCAGGATCCATTCTTTTCTCTTGTTTTTTTACTTAAAAGTGCAGGAATAATTCCTGTGCATTGCTTGATTGACAGGAGGATGGGGAAAAGTGACTGAGAGAAAATGTTCAACAAGTGGTTATCATGCACTGTCTTGCTACTTCCCTGAATTGTATAAAATTCACCCTTAGAATTGCCATGTACAATCCTATATATTAAGCACTTTAACAATTAAAAATTTAGAAAGTAATTCTGGCATCTGATGTTGAAACTAAAGGCTTTTAGTCCTGCAAATATCAAATTATAATGTCTGAAGGATAGATAAGGATTCTCCTACCTGTCCTTTAGATCAGAGGTGGCCTTTTCAATAGGCAGGGCTGCCTTAGGCAGCAAATATTGGGGAGAGAAGAATAGTGGTGATTTTCAGAAGCTCAAACTGTATGTGGTACATATCTGGTGCACCAATACAGTCTGATGCTTCTGCTGTATTGCTATCATTAAGACTTTCTGACATTAAGGCCATTTCCACACTACACTGTTATAGTGCTATTACTCCTTTTTCAATCTCCTATGGAATCATGGGGTTTGCACAGTTTAGGGAGGGGCATTTAGAATTCTCAGCCAGAGAGCTCTTTGGCCTCAGGAAACTCCAAACCCCAGAATTCCACAGGATGTTGACAGTGAAATAATAGCACTATAACAGTGTAGGGCAGAAATGGCCTAAGACTTCTTTTTATTTACATGTTACTTGCATGTTTCCAGGTTTGGATTCGAACTCTTTCTTGAAATACCCCGGGGATTCCCTCACTCTCCGCTCTCTTGTGTTCTTCTTCCTCCCCCTGCCACTTTTCTTATGTCACATTTAGACTGATACAACATTTCAGAAATTGTTTTTCACCAATTTCCACAGAGCCTTCTTTATTATTAATTTGGAGCTATAGCCAAAGTGCTAAAACACTTTACCAATTAATATTATTGTATTGTATAACAGTATTATTCCAGAACTAGCTAAAATGGCTGCCTCCAGTAAAACACAGCTGTTGTTTCCAGGACCCAGATTCAGCAGAGATCAAACAAGATAAAGAGGAATGTCAGCACTAAAACAAAATGATAATCATTTTGTTTTAGTGCTGACATTCCTCTTTACCTTGTTTGATCTCTGCTGAATCTGGGTCCTGGAAACAACAGCTGTGTTTTACTGGAGGCAGCCATTTTAGCTAGTTCTGGAATAATACAAACAGGCTGCCAAGAAGAGATACATTTACATTTCATTTTGGAAAACACTTGCTTAATTTAGCCTGGGAAGTTGGAAGGAAAAATCTTTGATAATTTTGGAAAATACTGGCTTAATTTAAACTGTCTTGGGAAGCAGGAATGAAAGAGTCCTTGACCCTTTCCGCACCAGGCAATTAGAACGGGGCAGTGCGTCCTCTCACGGAGGTCATCCGCACCTTGGAGCAGGCTAGGAGTGGACTGCCTACCGGAGATCCACACCTCAGTCCACTCTAAAACAATCCCAAGTGGTCTCCAGCGTGTTTTCTAAAGATCGCAAAAAATAGGTCTTTATTTTCCTGGAATGCACCGTTGCGTTCCTACTCCCTTGTGCAGATTCGCAGGCTCACACCAATGTGAGCCTGCGACCTGTGGAGAGCGGGCTTTAGGTGTGGCAAGCTTCAGCAGTTGGTCGGGACCCATGACCAACTGGAAGCCGCCATTTTGGAAGCCAGAGCCGCCATTTTGGAAGCTGGGAGCCGGAGCAGTGTGGATCTACAGACCTTGCACTGCTCCAATTCGCCCGGGGGAGGAGGCCTGCGGAAGGGCTTCAGGGACAGTCCACGTTGCTTCAGACCCCAGAAAAAGCAGTAGGTAACGGCACAGAGTGATTCCTTCGCCTCATGCGGAAAGGGCCCTTGATAATGCTGGGAGTCATGTGGAACTCCAAAATAAAATCTGTACAGGAGCAAAACCTGGGACTTTCAAAGATTTTCTTCCAATCCGGAGGGGCTCTAAGATTCAACTGCTAATCAATTCCTGTACTTGACACTGGGGGGAGCATCTTGTCCTGCACTTCAGGCAGCAAAATCTTGCCCTACCTCTTCTTTAGACTCCTAGAGATATAGGGACTGGCATCCCTGACAAACTAAGGGAAGTAAAATCCAGACATTATTCTAATGTGCAGATGGACACATCTTGCGCAGTGACAAAATAAAATGTGCATAAAGAAATAAGTTTTTATGCAGTTGTTTATTAAAACAAATAGATAAGAAAAATATAAGTAGCAATATAGGAAATAACTACTGTTACCTTTTAGGCTTCTTAAACTTTTATTAATATTATTGACACCAGTTAATTCCTCCATCTGTGACCAAGAAGGCTACAGGCTTGCAGATACAGCTAGTTGCTTTGGATCCAATTGCAATGCCACAGATGTTGTTATCTGTATCTAGTTCTCCTTTTGTAATGTGGTGGAGACAGTTTTGGGTCAGTCTAGATGACCTCTGGGTATGAGGGGAAAGCAGTTAATTTCCTCTGCAATTGAAGTCCCTCTATGTTTGAAGGAAAGACAAAGAAACTTTGTATAATGGAATGTTATCGGTATGGTTTGACGTGCTAGCCTTTGGCAGCGCAACTGAAGATTTGCAACATTTTGTAGACACTGGTGGGAACACATCAGTTTCCTTTCTTGAACATGTGATGATTACGCTGGAAAATATATAAATTGCTGTGAATATAAAGGGGCGGAGCTCAGTCTTTTGGGAATGATCCCACTGAGACAAATAAACAATTTTCCTTAATCCGTGGGTCTCTATCTCTGTTCTACTACAGTACCACAAGCTGCAAGGCTTACTGGTGCCTAGAGAGTGATCTTTTCATCACCAGATTTTGCAAAGGTTTTCCCATTACCTAAAATTAGTCAATTCTGGTTTGGTAGACACTTCACAGACAGTGGCACTGTATCTTCACTCATTATCTTGGCGAGGCTGCCTCTGTCACTTTCTGTGACACACTGCACGGTCACGCAAAAGAAATACATGGAGTCAGGCAGTTCTGGGAAAAGCCTGTGTTTGATACTGGCCCAATAAACCAGCCATAATCAGTTCTCTATTTGTTCTTCTGTGGGAGAGAGACAGTGATCAGTATTTGAAAACTGAACAGAATATTTCAGGTAAATTCTTGTAGAAATTGGAAATGAGCTACTAACAACACAGACTTATATCATGTTTTTTTTTGCAGGCAATTCAAATAATTTGTATAATGGCAGATGAGCAACTGAGGTTTGCATTAAATTATTTATATAACTTATATGGATGGAGATGGGTACAGGAAAGGTAGGAAGGTATCAGGTGAACGTTCTTTTCACACAAAAATTTGCTGTGGCTCAAAAAAACATGGAATACTACCTCTGTACTATTTTTTTAATATCATTAAATTGAGAGATACAGCCTGTCAAAAAGTGGACAAACGAAATTGATTGACTTAATACTAGCATAAGAATTATGGTGGCTGGGAGGGGGCGCGTTCATCGGTAAAAGGCTATTGGACTGGTCATAAGGACTCCTGCCTGAGGTGAAAAGCTATTGCCCCATGAAACTGTTTTCCAGTCATCATTTTTCCAGCTGAGCTAGACTAGTGGAACAATAAACTGGCAATTAAAAGACTCAGCTTTAAAATATACATTCAGCTTCCCCACCCAAGCTCTGCAATGGCAAAGGTTAAGTGGATTATGTGGAGATAATTCACTTAGCTTACAGGGGGAAGGTGCTGGCTGCCATGGTGGCTTTTGGTTGCCACTCGCTTCAGTCTGCATTGAGAGGCTTCAGATCAGAGTGGAAAAATATGGAGACAGTGTAAACAGTTAAATGACTTTCAGATGGTGGGATGCATAGGAAACGCTGGAAAGAGTCCTTGAAAAATTTTCCCAAGGGAAGATTATATCTGCCAGACCAGAGATTAGTGTGATAATGTATGCAATTCTCTTCTTCTATGTTGATTCTAATCCTGAAAACTGAACAAGAAGATTGCTAATTCTAATGTCAATATTAAAAAAAAAATCAGTCTATAGAAGGGAAGCCAGCATCATGGGTTAAGGGGCAATATATTCACAGAATACCAGACTTTTATTTTGATTTTGATTTTAATACATAGCTCTTGCCACTCTGCATTCAACTGACTCAGAACCACCCATTACACCTCTAGTTGTGTGGCAACACCTATATAATGTTTCCAATTAACTTTGTACATTTTTAATCAGTGACAAATGTCTGGGTATTTTTTTATTCTTCTTGTGGTAAATTCAATTTATCTTTTACTGCGGGGCCCGTAAAAAGCCTTGCAACATTCCGGAACTTTGTGACTGTTTTACTTGCTACTGACATAATGCAGCTGTTGGACCTACAACAAAGGCTTGAGTTTATGGGCAGCCTGAATTAGGATGTAGGTTGATCAATTAAACTCTGGGAAGAGAGGGAAAGATCATCCTATCCACCCCCAACCCCATTTCAGAATCCACTTGCCGGCATGGAAAATTGCTCCTCCCTTTCATTCCCAGCACATCAGCATGCTATATATTAAAATGTGTAGTAACACTGAAAAAGCCACTGTTTATTCTAACGTCCTATATGTGACAGTCAAGAAAGTGAAAAGGTCAAGCATATTTCATTAATAAATCTACACAGCTATTTGTTTTTCTTTTATAATCAAATTCAAATGCATCCCGTTAAAGAACCCAGTGATTAAATCATAAATCTGGATGTCCTTGAAGATGATGAAAGAAATACTCGTCTGTAAAGCAATCATCACACTGCCAGTTTTATCATCATCACATTTGTTCAGGTGCTAGGAAAAATAGCTTAATTGCAAAGCACTTTCTTGATTTCTCTGGGAATATTATATCCAGAATAACTTTTCCATACTTAACAAAGCAAGATTAAAGTATGGAAGATGGATCTTAAAATAACACATGTTCCATTATATTTTTAAAGAAACCATTTGATCTAGAGTTTGTTGCAATTAGGCCATAATTCCATAACCACCTACCTGCAAGTAAGCCTCATTAAATTCAATAGGATTTAATTCTGAAAAGACCCACATAATTCTCACTGAATTAATGGGATTTAAATAGATATGAGCAAATCTCTCAGTATCTCATTCTCCTAGTCAATTTTTATTAAAAAAAAATTCAAGTTACCTCTGTCAAAATTACTGTAAATTCTTATTTAAAAAAATGAACCAGATAAAATATTCTTCCATCAGTACTGGCCATATTCAATAGAGACTGCTATTATCAGTGTGGAGAGGACAGTGTTCTACCTGCCTGCTACAGGTCTGTTACAGATGAGCAACCTGTTAGAGAAAAAAAATGTTGTAATCTAAATTTAGCATCACAAATGTAGTTAAATATGCAGAACGCAGACCCAGACTTCAAGTAGCTGAATAATCAAATCTCTCTACCTGAATGGACAAGCCTCTCCATTACATTTTCATTCATATTTAGATTGTTTAAATTTCAAGTTTCTTCCCTTGACTTTATGAACAAATCTGCAAATGTTTTATTTAAAAATAAGAGAGAACAAAATAAAATTCTCACATGTCTTTAAGAATGTCCCACTGATTTTAATGGGATTTAAATTCAATTAAATGTAGGTACAACCCTATACGCTTGTAATTAAGTATATGCAAATTAATAAAAGAACTCACTAATTTAATATTTTAAAAATTAAATAATTTGAAAGGTAAATATGGATGAATTTAAAAATATGAATTTGACATGGTTCTAAATCAGAACATTTTGTAAGAAAAACTGCTTAGGGCATAAATTGAAATGGCTCTTCAAAGATTAAAAGACTTCCCTGTTTTTTTACTCAAGAGAAATCATTACTTGGTGTAACTGTCAAATTAATTGATCTCCGTGTTAAAAGCAAGAGAGTTTATTGAGTGTTACCAGAAGATTAAGGATGTGCAATGAACCAACCCATTTACCTGAAAAGGCATAAAACTGTTTGTAACAGTGCACCACCAAAACTTGTTTGTAACAGTGCAATGTAACTTAAAGTCTTGTATGTGTATATTGTTGTGCAGTAAGTTGGGGGCAGGCTTTTAATTGATTAGAAATCAGAGGCTTTAATAACTAGAGAGCATATATGTGTAGACACGACTGATGATTTCATCTTCTAGATGTTGTTGGAGTACAGTTCTCATTAGCCCTAGTCAGCATAGCCAATGGTAAGTGATGATGGGACATGCAGTCAAAAAACATTTGGAGGGCCACTTTGATTTATGGAGTATTAGCAATGGAAATTTGCTGACTCATTGGGTAACATAAGGCAAATTACAGCCTAACACTACAGCCTAATACTGTGCACGGAGGCATAAGTTATACCAAACACCGTGGCAACTGGTTTCTGTGTCACTTGTAAGGGTTTGATCCACTTGGAAAACTACTGTACACATAGATTCATACATAAGAAACAAATTGTGATTATTTTAGGGTATTTTATACTCTGCTTTTTACAAATCAACGTACAACACTAAACAGATATGTTTGAATTTAGAAAATAATACAAAAATTCATTATGGCAAATAAAACACTACCAACAATTGCCATTTACTATAGCAGGTCAGCAAAGCAAAAGAGTTAAATCTTTTTCAAAAAATACAAAGATTTTCACAGTATGCCTAATAATCATGAGGGAGGTGCTTGACAAATTTCTCAGAGCAGTATGTTTCAGAATCCCAGAGCACCACTGAGAAAGCCCTGTCGTTCATGTCTGAGAACTGGATCTTAGTTAATAGCATGGCTGAAAGAAGACTGACATATGCCTTGGTTGGATTGATGTGGGCATAGGTGGTCCTAGCATAGGACTCCCTTCACCCTGAACAGTGACTGCTCTTGTTAGGTTACATGGATACTAATGCACAAAGTAACTTGACAGCTGGCTCTCTAGAAAGAGAGAAGTGGCTGGACAAATATATGCGGGGGGGCATAACAAAGACTTTAGTATGCATATAATTAATGATGCTGTTTTTCAAGTCAGTGTCAGAGGCCCTATCTGCACACTTACCTTTAAGATCATGTAGGTTGGCTGGTGCTCAAAACAGGGCCATTTTTGTAGTGGGCAACATTTGTGGAGCTTCCTTCAAATGGATATATTTGTTCCCATCATTGTTAGCTTATAAAAGGGCTTTGAAAACCTTGCTATTCATATCTGCTTCTAGTTAAAATGCTGAGCTGGGAATTTAACCCTGTAGCAGCTTTCTTTGTTCATTGTTTACTTTGTTTTTATCTACTTTCTACGCTGGGCTGTATACATGACATCAAGGCCTGGACAGATGCTCCTTCATATATGAAGAAGAGACTGGATCAGGATATATAAAGAAATGAGCTCATTTGTTGAATAAAATCTTTTTTAACAAATGTATTTATGAACTGTAGACCACAAATGCTTATGCCTTAATATAGTAATAGTAATTTTGTGGCCCTCCAGATCTTCTTGGATTGTGATGCCCTGCAGCTCTAGCCAGCATAGCCAAGCATGGGCAATTCTGGGAGGTGCAGTCTAAGAACATCTGGTAAGCAACATAATTCCTAATTCTTAGTAGGGCATAAGCTTTCATGGGGCACAGTCCATCAGATGCATGAAATATTATCTTACACATATACACACACACATCCAAAAAGATGGCTGGTAGAGCTGCTACCCTGCCACCACAGAGATGGAAAATCAACTCTTCATTTTACTGCTCCTTCTCTCAGAGCTGTTCTGAATTGAACGGGAGCTTTCCTGTTGCTGGGCTGTATAGTAGTAGTAGTAGAAGTACACCACTTTTCTCTGCGATTGAGACTGAACACAGCTTCAGATGTTTAGCACTGGCACAGCTCTTGTTCACCTCAGAGCAGCTGTAGGGGAAGTGTGGCAAAATCAAGAGTGGATCTACCCTTGCGCATGTGCACACACATATTTGCTGAAGGGGCTGTAATCCATGATATCACAGAGAACTGAAATATAGAAAGAACAAACAGTGGTAGTAACTGTTCACAGAACAGCTGTGGATGGTAATACAGACTTGCATGTAGTGGTGGCCCAATTCTCCTATGCTATATGCTTTCTTTTATTTTATTATTCATCATTACATATATGTGATGAGATAGAAATGAACTTCTTGATGAATTGCAGTTCAACTGATTCATGTTCCACTGTTCAAATTTCCTTTAAAAAAAACTTTACACATATAAAGCTAACACATAAGGAAGGAAGGTTCAGGCCCAGTTCATTGTCTGCTTGCTACTTTTCTTTTTGGCAGAGAGGGGTTTTCATAGCATAGAGAAGTGTTAAAAGATTGGAAGTCATTATAGCTTCATCTAGGCACTATAAGCATGAAAGGGCAGTCCAGGCAGGAAGGAGCATGAAAGACAACCCAAATGCTTTTAGCCTTGGCCCCATTACTGTGCAGTTCAGGTGAGCTTCTCCATGCCCCACTGTCATTCCTGCAGTGGGGGTCCTTTTCTATTCAGAGCTCCTCCCCTAACTATCAGGCATTCTCACCTTCCCCTTTTTGACCTATGATAAGCCATTTCCGTGTGATGTTGCTATCTACCACAGCAGGAGGTTTCTGGTCCAGGAATTGTGCTACCACACAACATAATCACTATCCAGTTGCTATCTCATCCCCAAGTATTGGAAAACCGCCTTATACTATTTCCAGAAAAAATCCATTGAATCACTCCTTTAGTGCTTCAATCCTGTCAGCCAGATCAGTGCAATACTGTAATAGCACTTGATATCCCTTCTTGTCCTCCCAGATCCCGAAGTGGGCAGAGTGAGGGCATGCCCAGCTTATCTCTCCCTCAGCTATTCCCATGGCATGGTAACTTCGAAATCTATCACCTCTCCGTGTTTATTTTAAATTTCTCCTTTGAGTTAAAACTTTTTATTTTTTTTAAATACATTTTTAAGCATTATAGCGCAAAAGTGCAATAGTGTACTGGCATGTCATGACATTACAACATTGCTGCGCTAGTATGGCTTCCAAAAAAACAACCCAAGCAATCAGGAGCAGTGGGGCAGGGTGAAGGCGGGGAAAGGGAAAGGCCAATGATGTTGTAGTGCAGAAAGAACACCAGTGGCAATGCCACTACTCATCTGCTTAAGGCATGAAAAAGCGTTCCTGACCTGACAGCACCACAGAAATGGCAATGCTGAAATTGTAATGGAACAATGTGCTATTGAGGTATGGTGTGGAAAGGCCCTTACTCTTTCACAGGTAGAGCACCTGAATACGGCTTTTTTCAATTTGGACTTTAGGGCAGGGGCAGGGTTGGGCAACTTATAACCCTCTAGATGTATCTAAACTACAGCTCCCTTGATCTCTCACCATATGTCAATTGGGCCCATACAGTTGGAAGGGTTCCTGGTTTAGGGAGAGGATTCTTGTCCCTTTTCTCCCATGAAAGCATCTTCAGAAGTTGAAACAGGAGAACATTTGGTTCAACCTTAATTGTGACAGATCACTTGCATAAATGTTCATCCTGCTCCTTTCTCCCCAGTGCCCTGAGGAGGAGCAAGAACCCACCCACCCCTGGTTCAGCTGTGGTTTCAGAGGCATGTGCTGTTTTTGTAGTAAATGGTTTATTTATACATCCACAAATTGAGCAGGAGGCACATGGCACCCAGAGAGTCAGTGTGTTCTCTATCTTTTAAAGTGACACCAGTTCTCCAGAAGCAGCAGCAGCATGGCCAAGAATGTGTCTTGCCAACCACCTTAAGCTTTATTAGATGGCATATGAGTCTAAAGGGACCTGTTGCTTAAGGGGAACTGACGCTGCTAACGCTAAGTATTTGGACTGATTATAATAAACTAAGTAAGAGAAAGCCACAGACATATTAGCTGGGGCAAGAGGGACTATAGCTCAGTGGCAGAACACATGCTTTACCTACTGAAGACCCCAGGCTCAAAATGTATCCGCACTCCAAAGTTATAGCAGTTTGATGCCACTTTAATTGCTCTGGCTCCATCCTGTGGAATCCTGGGATATGTTGTTCAGGAAGAGACTTAGAATACTGGACTATAAAAAAAGAAAAGAATACAGGACTATAGAAAACTCTAGCACACTTTCTTGAACTGCAGCAGAGTACTGTAAGCACATCCCCAAACTACAGAACCTAGGATTTTATGTTATAGAGCCATGAAAGTTAAAGTGATATCCTGCTGCTATAACTGGGAAGTATAGATAGGCCTTCCTTTATATGGACTTTATGTAGGCTTGCCTCACATCTACTGAACAGTCTTGAAGCGGCCTGGCAACAGAGAGGGCTCTCCCCTATTGCTGTTTGTAAAACCTGGCAACTCAAGCTGGGCAGCCTGTGAAAAAAATTCACGGCATCTCAATCCCAGTCTCAGCCAGCCTGAATACAGGCACAGTCCGTTCTTGCATTAAGTTTTTGGGTGGGAAAGACTTCTGGTTAAGCCCCTGGAGAGCTGCTGCTGCTTAAAGGAAGAAATGCTAGGTTGCCAGTATGGGAAAAGAGAGAAAAAAGAGATAACAAAAAGCCAGAAGTCCCAGCTCTTTTCCTTCTGGCTCCCTCCAAATACAGCCCCTTAGGTCAATGGCCCTTCATAAATAAAAGGTTCAATCCTACTTGCCTAGGATTAAAGTAGAATGAACATAATACAATTTTCTTCTTAGTAGACACATACAGAATTGCACTATAATGTTTGCTATGGGCCTTTCTGCACTACACTGTTATAGTGCTATTATTCCACTTTCAACATCCTATGGAATCCTGGGGTTTGCAGTTTAGGGAGGGGCCTTTAGAATTCTCAGCCAGAGAGCTCTTGGGCCTCAGGAAACTACAAACCCCAGAATTCCACAGGATGTTGGAAGTGGAATAATAGCACTATAACAGTGTAGGACAGAAATGGCCTATGTGTCAATAAGATATTTAAACGTTATTGCATTTCTGTGCCTTTTTACTGCTGCTATAGATACTCCAGTATGTTTTCTTTTACACGTGAGTGTTTGTTGCTTATATGTAAATAAAAGAATATTTTAAAACACACACACACATACACACACACAATTAAACCTGCAAGGTTGTTTGGCATATCTGAAAAGGCTGTTGCAAAGACATTCTCAACACCTTATTTTTAATTATTTTTCTAGGTAACAAAATGATTTGCATTTTTATGTATTCCTCATTAGAACCTTCTGCAGCTAAAATGCCCCCGATATATATAAACAGTCAGGTTTCATGACAGCAACTCTGTGTGTGTGTGTGTATATACACAGCATATCCAAGGTCTATTAGTCACTCTCTATCCGTAATTGAAGTTTATAAACTTTGCTTTTATTTGCCTTGCCATAGATCGGGTATGCTTCTGCCCATAAACACAAATATTAACCATAAAGTGTTGGAGGAGCCATTTGAGCAGTGCCTGGGGAGAAGATGAAAAGAAACAATACGGCACTCTCTCCAGGGAAAGATCAAATGGCTGGTTAGTGAAGTAAATGTAACCTAAATGGTTAGCTCTTAGCCTGAGGGGAAGTTGGGGAATGGGACACCTATGCTGTATTTAACACCTCACTGTTGCACTCTAAAATGTTTCAAACACATTTTTTCTTACCATTATGAGGTGAAGAAAGCCCAAATTAACAGCTGGCCACTTCAGAATCCTGAAATAATAATAATAATAAAAAAGAGCAGTATCATAATTAATGCAAGTGTTTCAGAACAGTGTTTAAGAAACAAGAAGAAAGTGTGAAGCCCTTCAACACACACACACACAAATGTTCTTTGGTTCCTTTTGTGGCAAGCAGTCTCATACAAACACTCCAATTAAGCCCCAGTGTGTGTTTGGAGTTGAGCCAGTTTAGACCATTCAGACCTCTTGCTTTCTAATCATTTTGTACAAATCCTCTGCAGTCTTAAGCCTCCAGTTTTAACAGCACTGTGGATTAGGTTGATGGTTGAAAGGTAAGGTACATGAATTCAATAAATGCAAAGAACTATTTGCAAGAGGAAAATAACGTATATCCTCCAGGTGAGAAAGTATAAGCCATTCCGCACTAGACTGTTGTAGCGCTATTATTCCCCTTTCCACATCCTATGGAATCCTGGGACAGTCTAGTGTGGAAATGGCCATAGTCAAGAGCTATATAATCTTGACATCTCTGTGCTATGTGCCAAATTATCATTCGCAGCTACAAAGGTATCTGAGTTGCTGGAAAGATGGATTCAAAGTTATATTTGTACTTTGTATAAAGTTGTTATAAAGTATCTGCAATAAAATCAAATAATTAAATATAATTTATACAAATTCATATTTAAGGTCAGGATTCAAGATAAGTAATATTTCTAGTTCACTGGCCATTTCTTCCACTTGATAAATAGATGGATATCCATAGTTTCTCTGTGCATACAAAGCAAACACAAATCTCTTCATGTGCAATCTATTCTGAGAATAACTTCTATGAAGTTTGAGGAGGTATGTATAAGACTAGATTAAATGCAGTCCTCTTCCTCTGTTGAGAGCCTGCCCACATTTTTAAAAGCCATGTACTGATTGACACAGTGAGTGATTAATTACCTGGTTTTTCTTATATAGTCTTAACTGTAACAATTGTTAAGTAAGACCAATACATGCAGTCAATTATACTGTTTTGCCTAAGTAGTCACAGAGTTCACAAGTACTTGCTGAATGAATGGGATTTATTCCAAAAAGGGATGCACTTATAAATGTAACTTCAGTTTTCTGCAGAAGTTTTTTTAAAGAATCAGTGCAGGAGAGTACAGCTTTCATATTTTACTAATATTGTGACATTAATAGTTTTTGGAGCAAGTTTGTCAGAATAGGATTTTAACAGTTCAATCCTCAGAGCTCCCTCTACTGGTAGTGAGAGGGATAAGCAAAATTGGAGCTTATTTAGAACCAGCTTTTTTGGCTAATTAATTCCAATATAAAGAATATTGAGAAGCTGATTAGATACATTTGGGGAGGTCGTTTTTAGACAAGAAAGACAGACATTTCTTGAAGCTTCTCAACATAATGGCGAGCACTAGACAAATAGATTAGGGAATTGTTGCCATACTGATGCTACAGCAAAGGCTCCATATTGAGTGTGTATCCACACACAGGAGAGGGACCAGTCCACATAAAACACACAGGCCTAGAAGAGGTGATATGTCATTTCATTCTTTCATATGTGTGTCTGGCTTCCAAGTTAGCTGGCTAGTGAATCTACTCAGGACTTTAGCCTGAACTTTAAATGTGCTATCCAAGGTACTGAACACTTTTTTTTCAAAAGGAAACACCGTGCCAAGAGTCTGTAAAAAGTCCATAGTCTCTTTAAAAAATGCCCACAACTAAATTAGTATAGGGCACAAACACAAGAAAAAGATATTGCCATATGCATAGCCCAAGGGACAGCATGGTGAAGCACATGTAGAATATGTGGAATGCACATATTCATCACATTTACTGTAAAGGATGGGTGGATAAGTCTGTTTCTGGCACATCAGCTTCACATATGGTCAACATAAGTATTTCATCTCTTATATTTTGATTTTTTTTTAAAAAAAAAGCCCACATAAATCCAAATTTTGTATGTATTTATTGCCAACTACGTATTTTGTACTCATTTCCTCCCCAATACACATTGTGTTAGCTTGCTCCCACGTGTTTCTTGAAATATGCATTTTTGCACAGATTATTGAGCCAAGAATTGTAATCACTAAATTAGGAACAGTTTGCAGTCCAAAGAATGAGTGCATTCCAGTGCACTTGAGAGCCCAGGAAGTCCAACTTAATTCACTTACAAAAGTAAGTGAAAAAGTAAGCACTGCCCATTCAGTCACACTGGTCATTTTCACATGTGCACCTTAAAAATATAGCCTGTTTAGAGGTCTGGGATCCATCCATGTTCTGCACAAGAAATTAAATATGGGGAGAGTGTCTCCCAGCACAGAATAAAAATATTTGTGTGGTTTACATAATAGCTTAATTGAGAAGGACAAGTATACAACAAACTGTCATCTTTACGGTCTAGAGAATTCTTGATTTTGCACTTGGGGAATATGAATTCAAGCTGACTTTTATTGGTGTCTGTGCACCTCACAATTACTTTCATGACAGAAGGAAGAACTTCAGAGGTGTATCAATAATGCTAAAAAATTAATAAAATGGAATGGAATAATAAACAGAATAAAACAAAACAAAACTATCTCTTTATCTCATAGCAGTTTCTTACTCTGTCATGGAAAGCACTCTGGCTAAATTAATAGCCTTAATTCAGGTTGAGCTGTCAGGACATGATAATATTTAGATCTGCAAGACTCAGTCAGTTTTTGCTATATGAGAGATCTGATCTGTCAAGGTCATAAAATAGAGAGACATGTCAGTTGCAGGGCTTATCACATATTAGTTACACAGAAGAAAAGCACAAAAAGGTAGAAAGTGTTACAGGTCTCTAAGGGGAAAAAGATCATAGTTGCAGAAATTTTACTTTGAATCTAGACAGACTCCCTGTTAATGCTCATCCAGTCTAGCCAGATGTGTCAGGTTGTGGCAGTTTTCATTGCTGTATTTATTGCTTTATTTCCAAGATCCAAAGAACAAATTATGTTGTCCCTGTGTGCACTTTCTCAGTAATTCCCATCAGTTACAGCTTTTTATTCCTTAGCTAAATGCAGCACTTTTTTCTGTCCTGGTATAATTCTGCACATTTTGAATTCCAAATCTGTGTCTGCACTGATCGTTGCAGTTCATTTAATTTTGCTTCAGGGCTGTACCTTCTGCATAAAATGACATGAGCTGTGCATGTTAATCTTTCATTCTTCCACATTCCATTTGAGAATTTCAAGTTTCCTGCCTGCAAAAACCATTTTCACCTTTACCGTTTCCCGCCTTTCTCTTTATTTCTCTCTTTTTTCTGAAATATTAGCAGTGCTACACAGCCCGACAATTTTAATAGGTAAGCTTTCTTGTGCTAGAACACTTGAGTTTTATTCTTTTTCATTCTCTTATTTCCCTACCTGCTAAAACCAATTCCCCCTTTCCCTTTTCCCTTCATTTCTCTTTATTATTTTTTTAACTGTTCGTTTACCATCTTAATGCTGAGGACCTGCTATTTTTTAAAGTTTTTCTGATGCTAAAGTGCTATAGTGCTAAAAACAACTTTGCCCCCCACACCAAAAAATTAAGTCTCTCCCTTGCACTTTATTTAAAGAAAAGCTTTAATTTCCAAATAGGGCATTTGGAAGCAAAGAAGATGGAGGGGGGTAAAGGAGAGAGAAAACAGAAGAGATAAGAAGGAAGGAAAGATGGATTAATGGACTCTGGAATGGGTGGGGCTGCAGAGGGGCTTGACTATGCAAGGGGGACTGAGTTGAACGAGTGAGATGTGGCCGGGTATTACAACTAACCTCCCCCCATGACAAACTTGTATCACCAAAACTACTATGTAGCTGAGCTGTTACCCCAAAACATGGATACCACAAGAGCCCACCAGCGATACCAGTACCTCTGTACAAAAGCGGGGAATAATTAGCTCACAGTCAGGAGGCCTGCCAGAGGGAGGTAACTTAACAAGATCTACCACTTATGTTCATGTAGTCCTTGCAGGAAAGAACCAGCCAGAAAGTTTTAATTGTAAACTAAAAATGTGTTTTATTGAAAGAAATTCACATAAGCACACAAAGATCCAAGCACTCGCACAACCAGAGGGACTAGCCGAAGGTAAAGGGAAAAAAGTATGATAGAGGACTTTCAGAGATGAGGCAATAATTACTGGTCCGGAGAGCAGCAAAGAAAGCAGCAACGTGGCTTAGGTAGGCACCTAATGACAGTTCTCATTCAGGAATCAAACGGACAGCAAGGCATTCAGAAAGGCAAGAGACTGTACTGGACAGCCTGAAATCAGGGATTCTTATACCCAAAAAATTTCCTATGGATATGGGTGTGAATCACTTTCCCAGACAAGTGGACAATGGGAGTTGCAACACAAACAATGAAGTCTAGACAGAGCTAATAGTCTTAGTGTTTAGGTGACAAAAGGATATTGGCTCTCATAATAGCCCAATATTCTGGAGAGGTTGGTAAACAATAGAGAAACAGCCAGGCATTCAGGGTCAGAGTTAAGATAATCACAATTTGATGGGGATTTCCCCTTTCATCTCTAAGATGTTGGGCTCATTATCTTTAAGCCTTTTGTTTCAAGACTGTCCACACTATTAGCCTGAAAATGATCTGCTTTCTGCCTAAGAGGTAGGTGTGGCTGACCTGCTTGCTATCTCACATTTACAGTCAGTAATCTGCCTCTTCTACCATGATGTTCCCGTAGTTTCTAGCCCAGATTTGTGGGATATCAGATATCATTTGATATCAATAATTTGGCCTTCTTTACCTCTTCCTCTCCACATGCTTGCAAGGCCCCCGGACAAGCACGCATACAGGCACGGCCGCTAATAGCCGAAATATTCCAAACAAATCCAGGTAGGCCAGAAGTAGCCAGACTGCCACTTTAGGAGACCTCAAGGCAAGTACCACATTATGTATGCACGCTACTTACAAAGGACTCCCTGCCCCAAGCAGGCAGCTTGACGAGCCGAATACTCAACTGTCAAGCACTCCGCGTTTGCATACTCTTTACTCTATTGACAACTCTGTCATAATTCAATCATGCAAAATACTGACCTGTCAGAGGCTTTGTCTCCAGCCCGAAACTCATTGTTATCCCCGGGAACGGAGTAGCCTGCGGCCCCATTTTCCTCTATAAGAACCTCTGACTTGGAGCGCTTCCTTGGATCGCTCTCGGCTTCCATCCCGCCTTGCTGTCGCTTCGTTCAACGAGCCAGCTCCTCGTGCTGAGAATCTCCTCTGCTATGGACCTTTTTCTTCAGACTACCCGGGCTTCAGGACAGGTGTAGTATTTCCCATACAAAACCTCCTCTGAAAATCCCTCTGTCCCACTTCTACCTTTATTTCCATAGATCTCTGTGTGAGTGTGGTGCATACACGTGTTTGACTGCATATCAATAAAAACAACAATTATTATTTACTTCTGTTTGCTCTTTGACTCGGCCTGACCCCGTAGATGTTGAGTAAAAGGTCTCGCTACGTTGCCCTGCCTCTCGTAGTGCTGGCTTGTGCTCTTTGCTAATTCCCAACCTTGTAATATTTGGAGTGCACTTAGGTGTCCCTCACGGGACCCCCAGAAATCAGGGTAACAATGACCTCCCAGTCACCTCAGTCAGTATTTATATCAATGCCAATTAATTGTGCCAATTGTGCCAATTAACTTATATTTGCCAATTAAACCATGCCAATTGTGGGGACAGGGGTAACATGGTGCCATAACAGAGCTTCCGCTGGAATTATCAACCAAAAATGTACTAAATGACCAAGCACTAAGAAATATTAAGACAATAATTGTCATTGAGCCTTCCCAGGAAAAATGAAAGCTGTCTGCAATTTATCCTATATGCATTTACTTAGGAGTAAGCTACACTAAGTGCATAGAGAACAATTTTATGTACACATTGTGCTTGTAAGAGGCTTCATATTTATGCATGCTAGAACAAAAACGGATGGGAAAAGTAATTTCCCCTCCCCTGGAAGTACCTACAAGTTGGCTAACTCAATAACAACCTGCCTGCCAAAGATTAGACCCCCTCACTCTTTCTCTCTTTCTCTCTCTCTCGTACACACATATCTTGAAAACAGTCCTAGGTTCCCTGATTAGATGAAACTTTCCCACCCAGCCCCGCAAAATACAGCATTCAGCAAGTACCTGAGAAGCATTTGCAAATGGATGTGTGTACAATGACACACCCATCCCTGTCAAAAACAGACACAAAACGATTCATAACGTCACACAGCAAAATACTAATCTGGATGAAGCCTATTGCACAAAGAATATTTTTGTGCTGCTCAGGCCAGCCCAAGCCCAATCTGTTGAAAACATGGCAAGGTGCTGTTGCCCCAAATGGAGTTCCCCATCTTAAATTCTGCTCTTGTAATAGAGAGTCACTTCCCTTCTGTCCTGATGTCATCCATCATGCACTTTTCAAGCCTCCTAATCATCATTCCACATCATTACTTGCTGATTGTTGAGTGTTGGTGGCTTCTTGGGTAAAATTCATGTTTTTATTTATGGGTTTAAAACTTGTGCTCCAACAACGTGAAAAGTTCCCAGTGTAGCCTATGTATCTGTGAAAAAAACAACAACACAAGATACTCCCTGCTTTTAGATTTATATTATCCTTATTACATTACGCTGTTGTAGTCTAAAAAGAGACAAACCAGAAGGAAATAGTAGTTGAATGACTGCATAATATGATACAACATGGGATAAATAATCTTCATGTCATAAAAGAAATTGGGGAAAGGCCAATGTTAAGATGTTGTTTTGATCAGCTGCTACATGTTTAATATTCAGCTCCACCCTATACTCAAGGATTTCAGGGCAGCATAAGATAAAATCAAATCAATCCATTTAAAACAATGAAAGAATAGAAAATAAATTAAAATGCTTTTGTTGTTGCTGTTGTTGTGTTCATTCAAATTATTTCCAACTTATGACACCCCAAGGCAAACCTATCAGGAGGTTTTCTTGGGCAAGACTTGTTCAGAAGGGTTTGCCTTTGCTTTCCTCTGAGGTTGAGAGAGTGTGACTTGCCTAAGGTCAACCAGTGGGTTTCCATGGCTGAGCAGGGATTCAAATCCTGGTTTCCAGAGCTATAGTCCAATGCTTAAACCACTACACCAGAATGGCTCCATAAAACATACTTAACTACTGTATATAACAATTTAAAACAAGTAAAAATGTAACAGGATCATTGTGCCCTCATGCTGTGAGTACAAAAGCTATGAGTTGCTGTAAAAATGTAATTTCCTCATTCCCTTTACAAATCCAGCTGGCTGGCTTTTGTCAGTGTGATGTTAATGTATGTGACAGTTCTGTTACTTGCTATTTCATGAAATTTCACTTTGACAGAAGTCTCTCCCTGATCCTTTCAACATTTTCTTGTGCTTTCAATTAGACTACCTACCTGCTGGTTGCAGGGGCACTTGCAAATAGTGCTGGAATAAACCTGGTCATGATTTGATGGAAGACAAACAGATATTTTCCCAACTGAGGCAGACTACTAAGAGCAGAGATGAGTAATTTCCAAAGATCCATACTCCACAATTCCCCATCAGATCTCAAGAGGGAGCACAGAGGTGAGGGGATTGCTTCCAGATAGTTAATCTGCTCTGGGATTCAGTCCAGCATTTAAGGAAGCTGTACAAGCTGCTGAACTCCATCACCACAATAGGTTCAGCACCCTCGATAGCTCCTTTAAAGTTCAGACTAGAATCCAGAGTGGATTCCTGACCCATTGGTATAGAACCCACTAGATACCACTGGCCGTATTCCCATATCACTTCACACACACTCCTTTTTAACTTAGAAATGGCCCATATACTGTAAAAGATGCATGAGAGTCGTTTTGCTATATTTTTTATCCACACCTATGAACTGTTTAATGACCAGGAGGTCATTTCACAAATGGAAGTCTTAAAGGCAGCCAGATTATTTTAATACATGAGACAGCAAATCGCACAAGTGCCTATCTCCCATGTCAGAAAAAAATAGAATAAAAATAATAAGCTGCCTGCTACCCAAAATCTCCAACTTGAAAAGGCCACTCCACTCTGCCTAATGGTAGGGCCAGCCTTTGAAGATTTCCATCATCAGAGGTTTTCACAGGTATAACTGGTGCCCCAGGGATGAAGTTTGCTCCTCCAAGCCCACCACCAGAGCCTTTCTTTTCCATAAGAGGGGCATTTCTGGCCCAGGGCAACCAAGATATTTTGCCACAAATGATGCTTCCAGCTGGAAAGTGTACGCTATCCTAGGCCCATCAAAATGTTTTGTCCCTTGGGGCAGAATATCTCACAAACGCTTCTCCCTGGCCCTGGCAGTAAAAATGCAATCATAATGAGCTGAATGATTAATAATGTGCTGCTCTTTCATGACATCCCAGCATGAAGATGTTGACCCACAATAAGAATTCTCCCTTCCCTTGAAATTTTCTTTCATTCCTCAAATTTCTAGCATTGCAATCACTTAAAACTTCAGCTGAGCACTTAGAAATACAATTTAGGCATCCAAAAGAGGGCAGGAAAAGAAAGTTACCAAGAGAATCTGAACACAGCAGATACAAGAGTTCTTGGTGCAAATGATTTTCAATGTCTCACTCTCTGCAGTGCTCTGCAATTGACTCCTCTCCCCCCTCCCCCGTTGCCTGATATTTAATTTAAAAACAACAACAGTGTGATTGCAAATAGCCTTATCAACATAAAACTTTGCCATTTGGCAATTAAAAGCTTAATATTTCCCTATCCTCTTAGTTTCAGCTCCTTTCAGGCATTCTCTTCACATGTAAACTAGAGAGAGAGAGAAAGGAGGAGGAGGAAGAGAGCTGGGTCAGAATATCAGTGCCCTGCTTTCTTCCAATAATTTTACAGGGGTCCCAAATGACATCACTTTCCTTGTGTTCTCTGTTGCCTTGCCTTCTGCACCTGCATCCTTTTAAGACTATCCAATCCCAGGGGTGTAGCTACAGCGGGAATCAAATGAGAAATCTGCCTCCCAAATAAGAATTCTATCTTGTTTTTAATTTGTTTTAATTAACTAATATGTTTTAGGGGGATAGAAGGGTTGGAGGGTGGGGAGGATAGGGTGCGTTTTAATGTTTTAATGTTTTTATATATTTTTGTAATGCCGCCTCGATCCATTGGGAGAGGCGGGATAGAAATAAATTTTATTATTATTATTATTATTATTATTATTATTATTATTATTATTATTATTATTATTATCCCTCCCATGAAATTTTCCTTCAGTCCCAAATTTCTAGCATTGCAGTCACTGAAAACTTCAGCTGCATACTTAGAAATGCAAATTAGGCATCCAAAAGAGGAGAGGGGGAGACAAAGTTACCAAGAAAATGTGAGCACAGCAGATATGAGTCCTTGGTGTGAATGATTTTCAGTTTTTTACTCTCTGTAATGCTAGAAATTTGAGGACAGAAGGAAAATTTCATTGGGGAAACAGAATTGTTAGAGGCAATGCTGTCATTTTTGCCCCCTCGTTCTAATACTGTAGCTACAATTTTGGAGCCAGTCCTACTTCCATCTAAATCCAGCCAGGAGTTCTTGGGGTTAGGACTGCCCTGAATGTGCTAATGAAAAAGAGTTGCTGGTGAAGAAATAAGTAGCCATGAAAAGTAGCCACTTTCTTGCAACGCTGTGTAGGAATTGCCTTCTGTCTAGATGCAGAGACCTCAGCCAAGGATTACAATTCTTTCTGGGAAGTGCAAAAATTAACCTTAGAACATCTTAGACTGACAGGGGGTTTCTGTAGAGTGACAAGCCCGCTTAGAACATGCACTGACCTTCGTTCTTAACAGCTTGCATAAATACGTTTGGGGAAGAAACATTTGAAAACCAGATTGTTTTTGTTTTACATCCAAGGTGCAAAAGGTGGAATAGGTGGAAGGGCTGAAAAAGCAGGACACATTTCATTAATATTCTTATTTGTTGTGTGGATCGCTTTCAGCCTGACAGAGGCCTGATCGTATGGAATGCTGATGGATTTTAAGTGCAGCATCAACAAAATGACATGGCTGAGAGGCAGTGGAAAGGTGAAATAATAGCACTGCATTGAATCAGTGAGTTTTAAAATAGTGCACATGCCTTAAAACTAAAATGTCCTTCCCCTCTCAACCTGTAGGAAATTGCCTTATTACACTAAATCACATCACTGGTCCACCTAGCCCAGTATTGTCAACACTGACTGGCAGAAACCATCCAGGGCTTCAGACAGGATTCTTTCCCAGCCTTATATGGAGATGCCACAGACTGAATTTAGGGCCTTCAGCCATTGAGCTACAGCTGCTCTCTGGTACCATACATATTCAGGCATGTTCAACCTGAACGTGAAATAGATGGGAGAACAACAGATCTGGCCACAGTGATTCATGCCTTAGTTACCTTCCCGGTAGATTACTGTAATTCACTTTACATGGGGCTGCTCTTGAAGACTGTTCAGAAGTTGCAGCTAGTGCAAAATGCAGCAGCCAGACTGGTGTCAGGTGTCCTGCAAGAAGTGCTCTGGCTTCCAGTTTGCTTCCAAGCTCAATTCAAGGTGCTGGTGTTGACCTACAAAACCCTAGCTATGTGGGTCCAAGATATCTGAAAGAGTGCCTCCTCCCATATGAGCCTACCAGAAATTTGACATCTTTGCATGTTACATGTCCCAATACCTCATGAAGTTAGGTTGGTGGGTACACCTAATAGAGCTTTCTCTGTAGCAGCACCTCAATTTTAAAACAAAAAGTTAGGCTTTGTATTGTTTTAATTGGTCTTTGTTTGTTCATCATCTCAGGAGCCCTTGTGGGTGGCGAGGAGATAAAGAAATACTTTTAAATAAATAAACAAATACATACATACATACATACATACATACATACATACAGTATAGCAATGCTTATGTATAGAACAGCAAATCATTTTTATTCCAGCCAGCAAAATGGGTTTACTTCAAGTAGGCAAGTAGGTAACTATACCTATGATTGCAGTGTTTACTCTTTTGTTTCTATTTTGCTTTTTGCTTTCTAATGCTTTATTTCTTTATTAAGACAAAGTAACTTTTTCAAGGTTGACCTTCATGCTTTAAAAATGCCGTTTCCACTCCAGGTTCACTAATTCCTGAGGCAGAAAAAATTAAGTCAGTCACTGGCAGTGGAATGCTATGTGCATTTCATATACATATGTTACCCTTAGTCTGAAAGTCCTTCTGTTTTTGTGACATATTATTTATCTTCCCTTGATATCAAAAGAAAGATGGTTGCATCTCCAGCACTCTTAGGGCCTACTCAGAAATAAGGCATTTAGAAGGAAAGTTCTACTACATTATATTCACACTGCAAAGATTTTTAAGTTGTATACATTACATTTATGTTAAGAAGTGAGTGAAATATGAAAGTTAATTCTAAGTTGGCATTTACATTCATGTTACATTATTATATTGAAAACATTATCAGATTGAAGATGGAAAATGCCATCCATTGTATTACAGTCCTTCCTCCACATTCATCGGTTTGACCTTCATGAATCTGATTATCCATGAGGTGTGCAGATGCCTCACCCCCCCTTCTCCTCCCATTCCCTTGTCTTTTGCCCCAATTCATATGCTTTCCTTCTCTATCCTTCTCCATGGGAGGGAGAAGCACCAGAAGAGAATGAGGGGGGGGGTGCATAGAGGGAGTTAATCGTGTTTTTTTCACTTTTGCGAAGGTTCCACACCGCAAACCCTCACAAAAGCAGAAAGGCCACTGTGCTTCCTCTTCTTCAGCTTGCCCCTATTTTGATCATGGGGAAGAAGGAAAGGTCTGCATGAATTTTTGTAAACCACATTTCTCACCCACTGAAAGAGGATGATTCAGATTAAAAATAAGCGCATAGGTACATAAAAGATGAAGGGGGGAAATGTGTTGGGTAGAATAATATTAGTAAGAGAGGTAGGAACAAGACAGCACCGTTAACAGACAAACTAGGCTAAATCCCTGTACAATCAATACAACCCCAGGCAGAAATAAATGTTAACCCAAGCTCCCAACAACCCCAAAAGAGACTCCTACAACAAGTGAATAACCACCACCTCCAAACACAATACACGTCCCATATACAACACTTTATGAGATTCTCAATATGTGGGTTAATATGGAGATAACTTCAGCATGATTGGGTGTGGCATAAAAAGGCAACACCAAAATGGCATCAGCAAAAGTGAGATATTGCAAGCAGGAAGAAGAGAAGGGGGCTAAATTGGCCCCACCACCTCTCAGCACTTATGCCGCAGTCATTATCCCTGCTTTAAAAGGGGGCAGAAGGCAAAGGAGATTGGGAAGGATGGTGTGGTAAAAGGTGTGGGAGACACCACTCCTCTGTCTTCCCTCCTCTCATTCGTCCACTCCTTTCCCTCTTTCACACACAAAAATGCTGAAGGCTTTCTTTCTTCATGTGCATCTCTGGTGGCGCAGTGGTTAAATGCCAGTACTGCAAGCCACAAGGTTGTGAGTTCGATCCTGCCGGGCTCCAAGGTTGACTCGGCCTTCCATCCTTTTGCAGGTCAGTAAAATGAGTACCCAGCTTGTTGGGGGCATGTATAGAAATGTTTCGAAATACATGCTACTTGTAAGTTGTTCGCCGCCTCGATCCATATGGAGAGGTGGGATACAAATAAATAATAATAATAATAATAATAATAATAATAATAATAATAATAATAATAATAATAATAAAAAATACCTCACATGTTCTTCCTCCTGTTCCTTTCTCCCTCCCTGTCATTTTATTGTCTGCCATGCCTTGCCACCTACGACACAGTGGACAAACTCTGGCAATGATGATAGCGGAGACAGTAAAAGGAGAGGTACAAACTATAATGCTCTCCTCCACAACCTTCTGAGAGGAGAAAATATATATAATTTGATGTAATTTATAGCAGTTCTTTGGTTCCAGTTTCTCACCCTGCTGAGTAATTTTGCTTTCTGTGTAAGGAGTAGATGCTGATGGCTCTGATGCCAGTGGGTGAATCCACTCCAGGATTTAGTCCAAACTTTAAAGAGGCTGTCAAAAGAGGTGGATCCATTTTGGAGTGGGGATACGGTTCGTCACCTTGAATAGTTCCATGAATGTGGCTGACATCTGGACATTAGGCTATAGTCATCTAACAGTTTCAAAATAGTTAAGAAGAGCTCAGGATATCATACAACCACCATATTTACCATGGTACAGTGGTGTTACCACTTTGGTATACTAGCACTGAAGTCCCTTACTTATTTTCATCTACTGATTTTTTCTTCTTATTTGTTGTTGCTAATTGTGTTTTAATAGACAGAGCAGATTCACACACAGCAACATGAATCTATTGCTGCTAGTTATATGACTGAGATAGCCTGTATAAGCAGATTGCTTTTAAGATCACAGGTTGTTCATCAGACTTTTTTTAAAAAAATTAGGACATAGATGACAATATATGCATTTTAAAATATGAGTATGACCTCCCAGGATTTATTTAGCTTTACCCTTTGTGTAACCCAATGGATAGTTATGAGCGATGTGGTCTTGGATATTTTTTTCCAAATGAAAACCAAAGTGCCCTTTTCATCAGAAGCAGTTTCTTAGGGACAGCTGAATCTACATTTTTATAATGTGAATCACTGATGTATCTGTGCTCTCTTTCATTCTCTCTGAGTGTAGCTTTATTTTATATCCCAGACATCAGTCTCTTGTTAAAGTGAGATCTGACAAATGATACTTCCTGATTTTTCCCCTTTTAAGAATGCAAGAGCGAAGACTTTTAAAAATATATCTCTAGAAAAATGAATCATATATATATATATCATTGCCATACAGGTAATTCAATATGCATGATAGCCTATTCCCAGAAATAGTTGGACTTTCATTTTATGTATGACATTGTAATATGAATATTCATTCCACAACTAAAATCTAAAGCTATCAACTCTGCATTTTCTGTTTTCCTTGACATCTATTAAAAAACTCAAGAGTGACATATTTAGCCTTGCTCAAGTTCAAAGGGACTTTTAAAAAAACAGAAGTAGTTTTGTTGAGATTGTCTTTTGGAGTCTAGAGAAAACCAGATTGATACCAGCTGAAGAATCAGCAGAGGACAGAATTTCAGTGATGATCAAGAACCTCTAGGAAGAATTCAAAATTTTCACAGTACTCAACACTTTTTGCTTTGATCTGTGATGGTATATTTTTCAGAAAATGGTACATGCATTCCAAGGTCCCTCCCATTCTCAGAGTGGAATTTATGCCCCAAATTTAGTAAACTATAATTTGGAACTTCAGATTATAAAGCATCACTAAATAACAAAAATTACTAAATTTCAAATTGAACATATTTCTTAAAATAATGCACTTTTTCAGTGATACTGTGCAGCCTCTTCAGTTTGACAAACTTCAAAATCTCAGCAATGTCTGAATCTGTCTCTGCCTGTGCTTGTTCAAAGTACTTTATTAGCCTTATAGGGGGTCTAATTAGGGTGAATACTGAAGAGGCAAAGCGCATGTTCCAAACATATAAGCTGATAGGACCGGCCATTTAATTATATTAAACACTGGCAGTGGGACAGCATCATCCCCTAATGACTGAAGACAACAAGCTAGTTTACAGGGACACATAACTCTGTGTTTCAAAAGAGGGAAATGGAACATTGGGAAGACTGTCCCCTTGCACTGCTGCCTGAGGTAGTTGCCTCAGTCTGCCTAATGGTAGGTCCCTCTGTTACCCTGTTCTCTGGGGGTCCCGGGAGGGGCGCCCAAATAACCAAAACACAAAACAACTTTGGGGGAAAATTAGCTGGAGCACTCACTAAAGCTAGCAAGAAGCAGGGTAACGTAGCAGGATCTTGCAACCCAGTGTCTACGGGGTCAGGTCAGTCAAGCCGTCAGACAGTTTTAAAATAGCAAAAATGATGTTTTACTGAAAGACAAACAAACAGAAAAGACACCACAATCACAATACCTAACGGAAGAATTGGAAATAGAGATTTTCGGGGGAAATGGGTGATACGAAACCTTTCTCGTAGTCCTGAAGAAGTTTGAAGATTGAGTTCGTGGATATGGAATCTCAGTACGTAGGACTGAGGGGATGGCTCGCCAGACACAGCGGCAGCAAGGCTGGATGGAACTCAGGAGCGATCCAAGAGGTCCGAGGGGTTCAAGCGGTCCGAGGTGGTCTCAGAAGCGGGGGCTTTTATAGGGTGAATTGTGACTGCAGGCCATGCCTTACTCGGTGAGAACAAATGCGAGTTTGGAGAGAGACAAAGCTTTGGAAAAGATCAAGTTTAACATGATCGGCTTAGCGCTGAACCAACAATAGTGTAGCCAGTATGGAAATGCAAGGTGCTTAGTTTGGCCTTGTAAGACTACCGGCTCAGAGCCAGGCACCTTTGTTAGTGTCACGCTTAAGCAAAAAGGTGTTTGCAGGAGAGGTCCCTGAAGCAACGGATTGGCTCTGTTCTGCCTGCCTGGGTGGAGAATGGAATGTCCAACAATTACCGGCCGCGCCTGTTTACATGCTTGTCCTGAGGCCTCTCAAACATGTGGAGTGGGGTGGCAGAGGAAGGCCGAAGGATTTGATATCAAAAGAGCTATCTAGTGCTATCACTGGGTAGGCCTGGGCCGAAGTAACACCTCCAAGGGGTATAGTCATGGAGGGAGGCAAAATAAAGGCTTTGGCCGCAAATAAGAATTCTTCCCTCCCACACACAACATTTTCCTTCCATTCCTAAATTTTTAGTCCTAGTAACCATAATCCTAATCCTAACCCTGGTCTGAAGGAAGAGGGACTATGCTTACCTCACTGCTTCTGGGAAAAAGTATATTGTTCCAAACATAGGTTGCTTCAGTATGTTTCCTTATCAGTGAAGAACTGAGAGAAGCTTGTGAAGAAGCAGGAGACAAAGATAACATCACTAATCCAAAGCCTATCAGTCTAGTTGAAAAGGAAAGGCTGGATAGGTTAAGCCAATAAAAAATAGTTTAGTAACTGGAGATCTAACTCTCTATCTACTCCTATCCATGCAAACACATGTATTTCAAGAATAATATGAAAAGTTCTTGCTTTTGAAACCTATAAAAACCTGAGTGGGTTTTAAAAACCACTGAAGAACCACACAGACTTTTTAAAATATATATGTTTATGTATTTTACTTAACCCAGTTCCAATAAATGGCTATAGATACACCACTATCAATAGCACAATCCCATACCCACTCATTTAAGAGTCACTTAAATTCTGAATGACCTAAATCCAAAGTCTTAGTTCCAACTAGAGTAGACCCTCTGAATTAATCGAAACTTGGTAAATCAACATTTATCTCAGTTCCGTTTATTCAATGGGTCTACTCGAGTTAAAATTAGCACATTTCCGCACTACACTGTTATGGGCCATTTCCGCACTACACTCTTATAGCGCGATTATTCTACTTTCAACATCCTATGGAATCCTGGGGTTTGCAGTTTTGGGAGGAGCCAAGTGGCTGAGGATTTTGTGCTATTATTCCACTTTCAACTGTTACCCTGTATGTTGGGGGTCCCGGGAGGGGCACCCAAATTACCAAATGAAAACACAAGTTGGGGGAATTTAGCTTGAGCACTCTCTTGGCTAAACGAGAGGCAGGGTAAGTTTAGCAGGGATCTTTAACCCTATGTATACAGCGTCAGGTCAGAGAGCGGCTAGACAAGGTTTTCAGAGTAACAACACAATATTTTATTAAAGACAAGAAACACAAAAGATAAAACATAAACTAACTAACTGAGAAATAGAAATGGAGAGCTTTTTGGGAGAGGCAATACGACACCTGGTCTCGTAGTCCTGGAGAGAAGTGGGGTTCTGGGGAAGAAAGCTCAAAGGGGTTCGCTGAGGGGAGTTCCTTCAGACTACTGGCAGCAAGGTGGGATCGAAGTCCAAAGTAGTCCGAAGACGTCCCAAAAGTGGGGACCTTTTATAGGGTGGACTTTACCTACAGGCTATGTCATGTTCGGTGAGAACAAAGGAAATTTGGA
The DNA here is from genome assembly GCA_948474755.1 of Ctenosaura bakeri. NCBI lineage: Eukaryota > Metazoa > Chordata > Lepidosauria > Squamata > Iguanidae > Ctenosaura > Ctenosaura bakeri. Next base: position 21,789 of record CAOLHI010004372.1, on the reverse strand, counting down.
GTTGGACAAAGGAGTTGGAAAAGGTCAGATTTTGCATGATGGGTTTAGCTCTTAAGACAATAGTGTGGCCAGTTCGTTAATGGCCCGACATAAAGAAATGGCTTGGCTCTTGGCTGCATGGCTTTGTGTGGATCCGAGCCGAGCCGAGCCGGTTTGCAGGGAGGTTTTTCCCTAAAGCAACGGAGAGGCTTAAATTGCCTGCCTGAATGGGGTTTGAAACGTATAACCATTAACAGCCGCGCCCATACGTGCTTGTCCAGGAGACCTCTGCAAACACATGGAGTAGGGTGGTAGAGAAAGGTCAAGCAAAGGCCGAATTATTTGATATCAAAAGGATATCTAGTGCTCTCACCCAGCGTATCATAACCGTGATAACACAACATCTTGTGGAATTCTGTGGTTTGTAGTTTACTGAGGCCAAAGAGCTCTCTGACTGAGAATTCTAAATGCCCCTACCTCAACTGCAAACCCCAGGGTTCCACAGGATGTCAAAAGTGGAATAATAGCACCATAACAGTGCAGTGCGGAAATGGCCTAAGAGTTGGAGTTAAGCCATTGAATACAATGACATAAATACAGATGTCAGCCCCAGATAGATGATACCCACTGAAAATATGGAATTCGGACAAGAGTAAACATTCAGCAATGGGTCTGCTTTATTTGGGATTAACTGTTGGACGTAGGTCTATACCTTCTGCCCAAAGCTCTGGCTGATTGATCCTGATCTTTGGTTCTTATTGATCTTGATCCTTGAGATTCTAACAAAAAACAAAGGAGCTCCCACCAGCGTTCGTGGCTATCCTTTTCAAATAAGAGTTATAACTAACATTTCAGCTGTGTTTGTTTGTATCTTTGTTTCAGCCAGTTTCTCTGACTCTAATTAGAACACAGTCAATAAGCCAATCTAAAACAAACAAACAAACAATATGGAGCAATTGCCTTTGGAGGCCGAGAGCTGTATAGTGGGACCAAATGAGCAGCAGTTCAGAGGGACAGAATTCTTCCAGTTCATATTGTCCCCAGCTGCTTATCATCTCCCCCTTACTTGTTCAAAAGAACAATAAAATAAAAAGGACCTGGCATTTTTCATCACAATGATCCTTCCCTTCTGTCACAGAGCTTGTGTGATTGTTGGACATGCTGTGGAAGTTCTCCATGCATGGAATGTTAAATAACTAACATGCCAGAAATAACCCCAGACAGACAGGGCAGGAAGTCCACTCTTCATTTTGAAGAACAGGTATTGTTACTGTTTAAACCTGCAGGCAAAGGATGTGCAAGCTGTTTGAAAGGTGACTTTCCACTCCGGCAGGCAACTAGAAGAGGTAATTCATTCTTTTTTGTCCCAGAAAGGATGGTAGAGAGGCAAGAGCATAAGAAATTGGAGGTTGATCTTTGCCCACTCTTTCAGAAATATATGAACAAAACTAGCCTTCCTTTAGATTCCTCTTCTCTTCTAGGTCCACAGAGAGTCAAAGCTTTGGCCTCCAGTTTTGATTAACCAGAGTTTTGTGTGTCATCTGAGTCCAGCAAACTGTGGCTAACCTAAACTTCAGTTACTTTCAAACAACTCAACTTCAAACTGTAGCTTATAAAACTCACTTGTTTAAATTAAGCAGTCATGACTAAACATTATTTAGGGTTCAGATGAGACACCATTTCAAAAAAAAGAAGCAGAAATGTCTACACTATTCCTCCCAGCTATGCTAGGCTCATGTCTTGGCAAACTGTAGTTTGGTGTAGAAATGGAATCTATAGGCCCTTTTCGCATTGAGACTTCTAGCACAAGCGGGGGAGGGCGGGTCGCGCGAGAAGCCTTCTCTGGGAGGCTGCCGTTTCCCCCTCCTTCCTTCCACAGGCGAAGGAACGAGCGGGGAAGCGGCAGCCTCCTGGAGGCGGCGGCAGCTCGCGCGTCCGCCCCCCCTCGCGAAGCAGGAGGCTCTCGCGTCTGCCCCACCTCGCGAAGCAGGAGGCTCTCGCGTCCGTCCCCCTCGCGTGCGTGCGAAGCAGGAGGTGTCGTGTCCATCCCCCCCGCGCACGCGAAGCAGGAGGTGTCGCGTCCGTCGCGCTAGCTCCCCACCCCGCCCCTTCCTTCCGCAGGGATGGAGGGAAGGAAGCGTGAGCTGGCCGCCTCCCCGACGCTCCGCACAGGAGGTAAGTGCGTGTGGGCGCCGGGAGCGCTGCGCGAGCGCGGGTGATTTTCGCTTTGAGGCGAAAATCAAAAAATATGCTTTCACGCAGTGTCAGCCCCGTGAGAGCAGCGGAAGTGGGAGTGCGTCGTGCAGAGCGACGCTCCCACTCCCGCGAGGCTCAGGGGGCTGTCGCGAGACAGAAAGCCTGTGCGAAAAGGGCCTATGACATGATTGGTTTCCCAAAATATCTCAACAGTAGCAAAGCCCAGTGGTACGAATTCTGTGCAGTTTTCACCTGGTACTCATGCACCACAGAATGTTTCAGGAAATTATTCTGTGCAGAAATACATGAGGGTTCTTTGCATAAAAAAAGTAGATTTGAGGGGGGGAGTGCTATTTCCAGATTGCCATGTATTATTGGGATATTTTGTGCAAGACTGCTGGGTGGGGGAATAGCAAAAAAACAGCAATCTTGCACAAAATAACTTTTTTAAAAAAACCAAAATTGCTATTTGCACAAAAAAGAGCTATTTGCATCAAAATGAAAGCCCTTGGTTTGGTTTGGTTTGGTTTAGTTCAAGATTTGCTCTTTTTGGTTTGGTTTGGTTTGGTTTGGTTTTTAAAGAGCAATCTTGTATTTAAAAGCAAAAGACTATCTGGAAAGAGTGTGTTTTGAACAAAAAGAACGTATATTTCTTCACAGAATAGTTTCCCAAAAAGCTTCAGGATGTGCAGATACCAGGTGAGAACAGCACAGAAATATTCATTTTCTGCTTATTGAGGAGAAAACTGCAAAAATTATTCACCCTCACTGACAAGTAAAAAATTTTACATCCCTAGTTTAATATAGTTCCAGACATAACCACGACCTTTAAAGAAAGGCTTCCACATTTAACTGAGAGTCCTCTAGTATTCAGATAGGCACACAGATTATTCACCAATCAAATGATTAAATGAAAGTTCAATCAAGATTGTGTAAACCTGATTTCAACCATGGAAATTCATAACTTTTTACATTATGTGTGTATGTTTGTATGTATGATGTCAGTGGAGTACAGCTAAAAAAAAATACTGGCAAATGTTTTATGCTGATAATGATACAACTATTTGAAACAGGTAAATCCAGTAAAACAATGGCAGCAAACAAAAGGGACAACAAACAGAATAATTTAAAACAAATAATTGGGAAACTTTTAGAAATATCGTAACATATTAAATACCCAAATGCATTTTTACTTTTGACAGACATTTGGAGTAAAATTCAAATTTGCCATCACAAATGGTGTAAATGCTTTTGATGTGTAACTATCTCACGCCTGAACTGACAACAAACAACAAACAAGATATGAAATTTCATGGGCTAACCTATGCCACTAGTTAATCCCCTTATTCTCTGCTCTCCCACAGGTCCATAGTCTCAATCTCAGTATGAGTGAGGGCCATCACCAGTAGGAGTGATAGTCACTGAATTGCTACCAGCTGCTCTTCTTTGACATTGATTTGACAATCTACATGTTCCAGAGATGCTGGCAAGTTCAGTGACAGACTGTTGTGCTTCTTGTATTTAAGACCTCCTTAGAAGAAGCTGGTGCCATAAGGGAAACTGCTGGTGTTGAGTCACTGTCCAAGGCATAGGAACCCTGATGAAATGAATGGCTAGGAACACCACACATGGCTTTTACATTTAGGAGTTCCTCCAGCCTAGATGTTACGTAATAAAGGCTTTGGCTTGTAGTCCCAACTATGGTAGCCCCACTGAATCAGTGGAGGTTTTATGTGTTGATTTGCCATGGTTCTATTGATTAAATGAGTCTACCCCAATTATGACTAACAATTGGATTTAAGTCTCTAAATTTGCTACTCACATTGTTTCTTCATTGCTGGGAATGGCAAGAGCACAATATAATATTATTTGGCTGCCATGGAGACCTCAGGATGGCCTCTAAAAGCAGAAAACCTGATGGTATTGAGGCTCAGATCTAGTACCCCCTTCACTGTCTGCTTAATCAGTTCCCTAGATTATGAAGAGAAAGTGTGCAAATGGTGAAAATGGTGACTGATGATGGCACAGCTATTGTTTTTTCTTTGAAACTACAGTTAGCCCTTCATATTCACTAGGGCTAGGGGTTCAGGACCCTTGCAAAAGTGGAAAAATCACAAATATCAAAATGTGGGGGGTGGTGGCTGAGGCATAATGGGGAAAAAGTGTACCCAAGGTCCAAACCAAGTCAGAGAAAGGAGAAAGAAAGGTGTGGGTTGGATGGTAGCCCCATACTTCCTCACTCTCACCCATCTCCTTCCTTGGGTGTGTGGGAGGCATTGGGAGAGGGTTTGTAGTGCTGAGAAATTGGGCTGAGATCCATCCTTAGCTGGCCAAGCAGCTGCTGGTAGAGGAGGAGGAGGAGGAGGAGGACAATGACTAGAGGAAGATTTTTAAAGGGCTGCATGACCTGACTGGAGCGACCAAAAGGGAAGGTTTTTCTGGAAAAGAGGTATCTAAGGTGGGGAGGGGAGGGGTTGAAGAAACTGACAAATAATCAAACTTGTAAAAATCAAGCTCACAAATGTGGAAGGCTGACTGTATTAATATTTTACAAAGGCCTAGTATAGGTACACCTGGGTAGGTGGAAGGGCCTGCCCAAGATATTCTGCTGCCTAAGCATGTTGGGAGAGCCACTGAGGTAAAGTAAAAGATGGTAGCCTCTCACCATTCTATATTCAGGAGTCAGCTGGTCTGACAGTTGGATTTTACACCATCACTAGTAATGGGGTAGTGTTTTCTATTACCACAAGGGCAACAGACTAAATTAAGAAACTCAGAACAGGCTGCCTGGTTCACAGCTCTGTCTTCCAACAGGGGAGGCAGCTCAGGAGGAATAGTTGGGAGACTTCGTACCCTTGCCCTTCTCCTTGATTCCTGAAGCAATCGCCTCACTCTGCCAAATAATAGGGCCTGGCTGGTAGGCAGGTTTGTACTTTTTGTAAGTCTGTTTGCAAAGATGTCACAATATGCATGACACTTGATAACAACTGTATTTAATACCAATCTCACTATCAAGAATAGATTTCTTACATATGTAATATGACAACTGAGTGCATTGCTGAACTGAGGGCTGACACCTCGAATAGGTGAATTCCCTATCTGGATTCTGTTACCTCACTTACACTACCTGAACTATTCAATATCGTATGTTTTCTAACAATTGCCATCTATTAAAAGAGCTGTTGTTGTGTGCCTTCAAGTCATTTCTGACTTATGGTGGCCCTAAGGCAAACTTATCACAGGTTTTCTTGGCAAGATTTCTTCAGAGAAAGTTGGCCCTTGCCTTCCTCTGAGGCTGAGAGAATGTGACTTGGCCAAGGTCATCCAGGGGGTCTGCATGGCTGAGTGGAGTTAGAATCCTGGACCATTTCCGCACTAGCCTGTTATAGTGCTATTATTCCACTTCCAACATCCTATGGAATCTGGGGTTTGCAGTTTAGGGAAGGGCCTCAAAGGACCTGCCCTAAACTGCAAACCCCAGGATTCCATAGGATGTTGGAAGTAGAATAACAGCACTATAAAAGTCTAGTACAGAAATGGCCATGGTCTCCTAAGTCTCATGCAAACTACTACACCACAATAGCTCACAAAGGGTATCCCTAGCCAGTCCAGAGAATGTACACATGCAGAGGGGGATAAGATGCATCAGAGGAAGCAAGTGAGCAGAATACTTCATTTAGTGGAATGAAATAGCAACCTCCTCTTAACATATCAAGTATAAACCAAAAATCTAAGGTTACATAGCTCATAACACTATCTTGTGCACTGATTTTCCACTGAAGTCATGAGCATGGAAGTGCACTTTGAAATAATTTGTGTTGGTGGTCCTTTCATGTTTTGTGAACAGTTAACAGTTCACTAAGCAAACACACGTGACTGTTTAAAAGAAGAAAGGGGACTATTTTTACAGGGGCCATTAAACTTTAACTACCATCTGGCAGGGAATGATTAGAGGAGATGAAAATTAAGGCAGTCAACACAAATACTTGGTGGATACCTCAGGGAATTGAAGGGGATGGAAGAGGGTAGGCTTGCAGTTCTGTTAAGAGACAGACCTAGAAGGAAGTGGGGAGCACATCCTTTATGGTTCTTGCCCTAATGGTCACATTTAGGGCAAAAGGAGCAAAGAAAGGGGCTAAAGGGAGAAACACCTGGGAATAATCAAAACAACAACACAATCAGACGCCCACCACTGTCATTCAAATAATAATAAAAAAGGAAAGTTATAGCATTACACAAGAGCCAACACTGTGTTTCTTACCCTACCACTCAGGAAGGAAATGTTTATTGCTGAGGTGTGTTAAATTTGGCAGGTAGTTAATATTCAAATTAAGCTACTATCTGTAGAGGAAGAGTTTTTAATGTGGGGGGTCTGTCATACATCTTTGAACTTAACAGCCTCAAGGAATACAAACTCACAATTAACTGAAGTGATGTCACACAACAATAATTCTAAAAATATGGCTCTTGGTATGATAATAGACCACATTATCAAATAAGCAAGTGGTTTTGATTTTCAGGCAAGCTTTCTGGGACAAAGTGGATGTTACTTGTTACTCTAAATGTGCAATTGTTGCCAAAAAGAGAAGTCATCTATCTCCCCTCGTGTTCTGTAATGACTAATACAATTTATCTCATTGTGTGACTTCTTATTGTTCTGAATTTCTCACCACCAGTCTCAGCTGCAGTGGTAGGGTTAGGAAAATTAGTTCATGACATGAGAAAAATTTTATTAGACTTGGGGGGCAGTTAGGACTAAATGCACATGTGCAGCATTTCTTATTTAGCCTTCCTTAGAAAAATGTTTGGTTTTTCCTATCCAAACCATGTAATTTTGTGACCTTTTTTCTAAAACCCAAAAACTTTCATGGGGTTTTCCTAAAACCAAAAACCACAAACAAGAGAGAAAACTTAACTGAATAGGTTTCTCACTCACAAGAACATATTCCACCCTGTTGGATTATTGCAGAACCACAAAACAATGGCAACAGCAAGAACTATAATCAAAAAATAAAATGTTACTATACAAGAGGTCACACGACAGAGATCATTTCCACACACAACAAAAATATAAGGTTAAAAAAGCCACCATGCTGTACAAACCACAATATACAAAATATAGATTTTTCACCATGATTTTAAGAGAACGTGGTTCTCCAGATACTGTTGGACTATAACTGTCAGGAACCAAATTCACACAAAAAAAGTAACATTGCTAATACATTATTTATTAGGAGTGTGATGCATTCATTGTACAGGGCTCCAGTGAGCAAACTGAAGGCAATTAGCAAAATCCAAACATTAGAAGCAAATAGTTTCCCATTCTGCCCGCAAGAGACCTTAAAGTGCTGGCTTCAGCTTGGCAGTGCTTATCACTACATTCCTAGCTTTGTTTACCTAACGATCTCTGGTTCCCATACCTTGTTACAAGCAAGCAGTTAATTAACTCCTACTACATGTCCCATAACTGAAATATGGAGGGCTACCTGACATCCTGCCCGTCCCAAAAGAAAATTTTTTTGCATGAACAGATGGCATAGTATGAATAATAGGGAAAAGGGAAAGATGGAGGGGATTGGAAAAGAAAGGGGAAAATGGGAACACAACAAGCAAATGAAAATACAAATTGGTATAGTTAAACGTGTATTGTTGAAGACTTGGAGTCAGGAACAGCAGATCAAGTAGGTTGCTTATTCTGCGAAGAGGAATTCGAAGGAGCTGGTTTCAGTAAGCTGGAATAAAAACAGGATGAACAAGTTTGTAAGTGTCAAGTAAAGAAAGTTCAAAGGTGACATCATTAATGGCACGTTTGATTGGGAAAGGACCAAGGTATTTAGGAGAAAGTTTTTTTGAGGGGCTAGTGGAGGAAATGTTTTTGGAGGAAAGGTAAGCAAGATCTCCAGGTTTGTATGTAGGATTGGGTTGTCGCTTTCAGTCAGTAAAGTGTTTGTGAGAAGCTTTTGAGGCTTTGAGGGAGTTACGTACAGAGGTCCAAGTAGAAGACATTTTTGTAATCCAAGAGTTACGTGAGGCAGGCTGAGTGCTGGAGAGGGTGGCAGCTAGTGAAGGAAAAGGTTCAAACAGAGTTTTGCCAGTAGATGAATGCAATGCAGAGTTGTAAGCAAATTCAGCAAAGGGGAGGAGAAGAGCCCAGTTATTTTGGTTGGAATCGACGAAGCACCGTAAATATTGTTCAAGGGTTTGGTTGGTCCGTTCGGTTTGGCCATCAGTTTGTGGATGATAGGGGCTCCTGAATTTTTGGGAAATGCCCAGAGTTTTTAGGAGTGAAGTACAGAATTTGGAAGTGAAGATCATTTCTCTGTCAGAAATGAAGGGAAGTCCATGGAGTCTCCAGATGTTGCTGATGAAGAGGTCGGCTAATTTCTCAGTGGTTGGTATTTTCTTCAGGGGAATGAAGTGAGATTGTTTGGAAAAATGATCGGTGACAAACCAAATAGTGTGGAAACCATGTGAGGTTGGTAGGCTTACAATAAAATCCCATGAAATAACATCCCAAGGTGAGGATGGAATAGGAAGTGGTTGTAGTAGTCCATGTGGTTTAGAAGAAGAGGATTTGCAGGTGTTGCAAATTGCGCAGTTTTTTATATATTCTTGGACTTGTTTTGTAAGACCTGGCTAGTGGAAAAGTTTTCTGATGGAATGTAGAGCTTTCAGAAACCTGAAGTGTCCAACAGATTTGGAATCATGGTATCACGGCAGGGAGGTGGTACATATATTTTGGTTCTGATGAAAGCTAAATCATCAAACCAGATGATTGAGTCTTTGTGTGATTTTAGCCAATTTTCAGTTTGGTAGGCAGATTTGAGAGAATGCTGGAAAGCAGAATCAAGTAGTGTTGAGGCTGTTTCACGTGCCTTTTGTTATGCATGGGTAGTCACTTATAATCCAAAATTGTCTGGAGAAAACAGAATTTTTTCTGTGGATACAGAAGGAGAGAAGCATTGCTCATAACAGGGTAGTCTGCAGAGAGGATATGCCAAAGTGTTACTTTTACCAGGTTTGAACACAATCTTAAACTTGAAGTGTTGGGAAAATTCAGCCCAGTGTGCTTGTTTGGGGGTAAGTTTCTTGGTGGTTTTTAGTGTTTCAAGATTGCGATGGTCAGTCCAGACTTGAAGTGGAATAGTAGAGCCCTCAAGGAGGTGTCTCCAGGAGGAGAGTGCAAAATGGATGGCCATGGCTTCCTTTTCCCAAATTGGCCAGTTGCGCTGTGTCTCAGAGAATTTTTTGGAAATAAATGCTCATGGTATTAGATGGTTCTCAGTGTCATGTTGCAGGAGTTGCAGGAGTTTTGGTGGTACTTACATTAGCAGACTCTGCAGTGTCCCAATCATTGCTGTCTGAGTCGGATGTGGGCAGTGGGCTGTCCCCATCATCACAAGTTCTCGCAGCAGTACCTCCGGCAGGGCGTTTGGTTGTTGGCTTCAGGGTGTCGGCCTTACGAGATGCAGACCTGGGGGTGGGGGTGCCCGACTTTCCTTCTGTGGATTTCTTTGATCCCTGGCATTCACTGGCGATGTGGCCTTTCTTCCCACATTGGAAACAGGTGCCTTGAGTCATTTTTTCTTTTCCTCGCTGCTCAGGAAAGTGGTTTTTCACAGTCCCGGGGTGCAGTGGCCGATTTCTTGTGCTTGCCTTTGCCGGGTAAGCTGGACACTCTCCATGATGCTTTCCACTTCTCTGGCTAGTTTCATCCATCCCAGGAGGTTGGCAGGGTCCCCTTGGGTCAGGCACCGATCCAGGATGATAGGGTTCAATCCATCTCGAAAAAATTGCTTGAGAATGTCATCTTTCCATTCAAGAACTTTAGTGGCTAACTTCCTGAATTCTCGTGCGTATTCGCCGACAGTTCCTTTTCCTTGGCACAATTTCTTCAGTTGGTATCTGGCTTTTTCTTGAAAGAATAGATCCTCAAATCTTTCTCTAAGTCAGTGCATAAACAGCTGCAGGTCAGCTGTTTCCTCAGCTCGTGAGTTGAACAAGCCAGCGACCCACTCCACTGCTTTTCCTTTGAGGTGCTGGCTCAGGTATCAAATTCTGACACTGTCATCAGGAAAACTGTTTCCGTAGTCGATCATGTAATTAGAGGCCATGCTGAGAAAGTATGACAGTTTGGCGCCATCACCATCATATGTGTCGGGGCCCAACTTGCGGTGCCAGTATCCCGAGAGGTGCAGGTGCAGGCGCCACTGGAGCGGCCACCGCTGCTGGAGCTTGGGGAAACACTCGTCCAACCTGAGGCACCAGAAGTCTCCAGTCATGCAGCTGAGCTCTCAATTTAGAAATTTCTTCTCTTTGCTTTTCCACTTCTTTTTCTCTCACTAGAAGTTGTTCCATTATGCTGGTCTCGACAATTGATGTATCCCATCTGGTAGCCCGACAATGGTGACATTGAGCAGTTTCTGGTCTCTCTCCCCAGGCCCAGGTCTGGCCCCCAGTTGGGGTTGCTGGAGGGATCGAAAGTCATGTCTTGGGTTTGCATCAGGAGCCCGGCTAGCAACCGTCTCGTCTCTTTCAGCGATTTCCTCACCTGGAAATTTGACGGCTTTCTTGTCTTCAGGGTCTTCTTCACTCATTTGATACATGTTGTATTTTTTGCAAGGAATTCACTCACTCTGTCAGGAACCGAATTCACACACAAAAATGTAACAGTGCTAATACCCTATTTATTAGCAGTGTGATGCGGAGTACAGGGCTTCAGTGAGCAAACTAAAGGCAATTAGCAAAATCCAAACATTAGAAGCAAATAGTTTCCCATTCCGCCCGCAAGAGACCTTGAAGTGCTGGCTTCAGCTTGGCAGCGCTTTTCACTACATTCCAGCTTTGTTTACCTAATGGTCTCTGGTTCCCATACCTTGTTACAAGCAAGCAGTTAATTAACTCCCACTACATGTCCCATAACTGAAATATGGAGGGCTACCCAACAATAACTCAGATCAGACCCAGTCTGCATAGAAAAAACAGGAGCTGCAGTCCAAAACACGTCTTTCCATCTCATTGGGGCTGGCAGAGAAAGGCAAGATATAGATCTAGTAGACAATCAACAGCCATATCTCCCATACCTGGCTTGAAAGTCAGTGAAGACAGGACAGGAGTACCAAACACATGAGTCTTCCATATACAGTGCTTTACTCTTAATTCCCCTGAGATGGAACCTTGAAGCCTTGAAAAGACCTCTGAAATTACAATTACATAGGGAAGACTGCTTTCACACCAATATTTCCCACAGCAAATCTATGTGATGCAGACATTATACAAGGAGATACACTCATATTTAACCACTAGTTTAAACATCTCTGGATGCAGTTCAGGCATCTCGGTTTGCCAGTGGTGCTTGATTTCTCAGGCAACAAGCCAGGACAAGCAGCAAAATGAGTGAACAGAAGCATATTCATACTACAAAATAATAGAGCTTTGATATAACTTCAGTTGCCATGGCTGCATTCTATGGGATCCTGTGATTTGCAGTTTCATGAAGTACTGTCTTCTTTGCCAGAGAAATTTAATGTTGTTGTTCAGGGGAGTTAATTCTAAGTATTTCATCAGACTAGAAATCCCAAGATTACTACTTCAAGGGAAGCAGTAGTCCAAGGTCATTTCCACCTACATTGTTAGAGTGATATTATTCCACTTTCAGCATCTTGTGGAATTCTGGGGTTTGTAGTTTATTGAGGCCAAAGAGCTCTCTGGCTGAGAAGTCTAAATGCCCCTCCCTAAACTACAAACCCAGGATTCTATAGGATGTTGAAAGTGGAATAACAGCACTATAATAGTGTAGGGCAGAAATGGCCCAACTCTATTTTTCTTTGGTCAGACATCATCTGGAATACTGTGTCCAGTTCTGGGTACCACAGTTCAAAAAGGACATTGACAAGCTGGAACATGTACAGAGAAGTACAACTAAGATGATCAAAGGTCTGGAAACCAAGCCTTATGAAGAATGACTTAGGGCAGTAGCCATGTTAAGCTTGAGGAAGACCGAGAGATGACATGACAGCCATCTTTAAATGTCTGAAGGGATGTCACATGGAAGATGGAGCAAGCTTATTTTCCACCTATACATTAGGAAGAAGAACTCTTTTACTGTAAGAGCAGTTCAACAGTGAGATGGACTGCACCAGAGGTTAGCAGATTCTTCATCTTTGGAAATCTGTAAACAGAGGTTGGATGGGCATCTTTCAGGAGTGTCTTAGCTGTGTATTCCTGCATGCTGAGGGGTTGGACTACACAACCCTTGCAGTCCCTCTAGTTCTAAGATTTCATGGGGCGAAGCCATGGCAGTTTAATGTGGTATCAAACTGCTATAGTTTGGATGCACCACAGGAAGAAGCAGGGGCTATGTGCAGTCTTGCAAGCACATTGCCTGAGCTAAGGAAGCCATTAGATGAACGGAACAGGTACAGAAATAAAATCTTAGGTCCACAGAACCAACAACAAGTCCTAGGTAGCAGAATCCCTGGGCCAAACTATCCTCTTGCCTCCCTAACAATCCAACTTTATATTTTGTCTCGGGCTCTGTCATGTGATTTCTGTGTAATGGAAATCTTAAAGCATTGGCATGCTATCCTAGACCTTGCACTTCGTAATCTTTATCAGCAGGACAGCAAATGATGTTGAAGTTTTGACTAAATCGGGGTGGGCAACTGCAAGGTCAGAGGATGCCAATCTTCAACAAACACAACTCCCCATCAGGCTGTGCCATCACATTTTGGCTACATTCTAGCTGGTTTTTGGTCTATTAGGGGCTGCTGGGAGATTTCTTAAGGTTTGGAGTAGGATCTGGGGGAACTGGTGAGACCCAGTATGGTACAGCAGTAACTGCTTGAGCATTGGACTCAGACTCTGGGAGACCAGGATTCAAATCCTCATTCAGTCATGGAAACTCACTGGGAGAATTTAGACAAGTCATGGTCTCTCAGCCTAAGAGGAAGGCAAAGACAAATCCTCTCTGAACAAATTTTGCCAAGAAAACCCTGTGCTAGGGTCACTGTAGAATCACTGTAAGTTGGAAACAACTTGAAGGCATACAACAACAACAACTAGGGGAATGAAACCATTGCATTTACAGCTGGTTTTGAGCTCGTCTGGCCTTTTCTGGGTTGAAAGGTCACCCAAATAATCAGTGTATTTCTTTTTTAAAAAATTAAGTATTCAGGGGCTTTGGAAGTGTCATAAGGAAGCTTCAGGGGCCAGAAATTGGCACCCCAGGGCAGCAGGGAGTCCTCAGGCTACACTCACTGTCTAGCTCACCCACATCTAGATAGTGTGCCATCTCCTGAAGGAGTTCACATGCAGGGGACAGGGCAGCCTACAGAAAGTATTTCAGCCACGGGATCCTGCTTTGGGTTTGCCTCCTGGCCCTCCCTTCAGTAGTGAGACAAGTATTGGGTTTCTCTGTGAAGGGAAGTTTATTAAAAGAGAGAGACGGAGAAAGGGGGGAGCAAGCACTCTCCCACCCCACTCACACAAGCTCTTTAGCAATCATCCATGATACATGTCCCCATATGTTTTAAAGCAGAGTATGTGGTATGCTGTGAATGCTTACTTATTTTCCTACCTTCCCCCCCATAGTATCCAAGACAGTTCACACATGAGTTAAAACAAGATGTCGTTGTTTTTGTGTCCCTTCAAGTCATTTCCAACTAATGCAACCCTAAGGCAAACCAACCACAGGGTTTTCTTGGAAAGATTTGTTCAGAGAGGGATTGCCTTTGCCTTCTTCTGAGGCTGAGAGAGTATGACTTTGCAAAGATCACCCAGTGGGTTCTCATGGCTGAGCAGGGGTACAAACCCTGATCTCCAGAGTCACAGTTCAGACCACTACATGATGCTGGCTGTCCTAAAAAAGATACATGAATTTTAAAAAGTAGTCACAAAAAAGTTAATGCACAATTAAATAAGATACAATATTAAAACATCAATACACTGCAACAATATAAGATCATTTAAAACCATATCCATTTCTGCACTACACTGTTATAGTGCTACTACTCTACTTTCAACATCATCCAATGGAATCCTGAGGTTTGCAATTTAGGGAGGGACATTTAGAATTCTCAGCCAGAGAGCAATTTGGCCTCAGCAAACTACAAAACCTAGAATTCCCCAGGATGTTGAAACTGGAATAACAGCACTGTAACAATGTAGGGTGGAAATGACCCATGACAAGAACAATTTTAAAAAATGAAGTACTCTCCTCCCTCCATAAAGACTTTACACTTGGGATGGGCCAACCGAATCCTCGAATCCTCAAATCCTGGGTAAGCATTTGAGATTCCCGAATCCGAATCCTTGTGCCAAAATAGGCAAACTAAATCTTTCAAATCCACCAACTAAATAAATTGTTGGAGACCCAGATGCCTGAAAACCAGGGAAACCGGGATGCCTGAAAATTTGGGAGACTATACATACAAGGGAAGATAGTAAGTAGGTGAGGTTTTCCCTTGGAGTAATAATGGCCTTTGCTAACAATTTCAGAAATTACAGCTGGGCTTGTATTCTAAGATATTTAAATTGAACATTTCATATTTAAGGCCCTTTCCGCACGGCATTTGCCATGCAACAGGGCACCTTGAGCGTCACACGATTGTGAGGAGCGATCTGCACAACGCACTCACAATCACGTGATGCTCCAGGGGCCAGCAGGCGCCGATCGCACACCTTTTCATTTTCGGCTGGAAGCTGAAAATCACACGCAATTGCGCATTGCTCCCAGGAACCATGCGCACTTACCTGGCGTGCGAAGCCTCCGGAGCTGCGCTGGTCGCACTTTCTGCCCCAGTACAGCCTGGGAAACTCCCAGGCTGCACTGCAGAAGGAAGAGGCGAGGCTCTTGCACAAGCAGGCAGCTCTTGCAGAGCTGAAGCAGCAGGGACATGAGAGCCTCTCGCCAGAGACTGCTTGCATGATCCCTGCACCCCACCGCCAGAAAAGCCAAGGTGCAGGCTTGAGATTTCAAAGACAGCTGAAACATTCTTTTGCATAGTTCCCTTGCAAATCTCTTTCAGACACAGTTCCGGGGCTTGGTGTTTTACAAGGCGTCACAGCCTTCTCTGACAAAATGTGCTGGTGCATCATCAAACTACAAACCCCAGCATTCCAGGAGTTATGCAAGGAAAAGCCAGTTTTGACCTGGATTATCTCTCTACTGTAGTATGTGGCCCTGTTTACACAGGCAGGAAAATGTGGGATTAATCCACATTTTCCTGCCTGTGTAAAAAGGGCCTTCACGTCATTTTCAATCTGGGGAGGTCCTAAAGCAAAACTATGACAATTGTCTTGGCCAGATTTCTTCAGAGGGAGGTTTGCCTTTGCCTAGGTTTTTGCTAAGGCTGAAAGAGTGTGTCTTGCCCAAGATTATCCTTCTTTCCCTTGCTTTTTAAACTCTTTTTTTTAAAAAGGATTCAAAAGATTCAAGATTCATGAGATTTGTGGATTCCCAGAACCTTCCAGGGATTCGGATTCGGAAAATTCTGGATTCGTCCCATCCCTACTTTACACATAACCAGTTAGTCACCAAATACTTGTTTGAATAAAAAAGTATTTTCTTGCTAACAAAAGGAGAGCAGGGATGGGGCCAGCCTGGTCTCCCTTGGCAGAGAGTTCCATAGTCTTGCAGCAGCCACCAAGAAAGCTCTCTCTTTCATCCTCACTAAATGTGCCTCTGAAGACAGTAGGATTGAAAAAAGCCCTTCCCCAAGGACCTTGAAACTTTGACAGACATATATAGAGTCTTTCAGATCATCTGGATCTCAAACGTATATGGCCTTATACGTCATGACCAGCACTTTCAATCGTAAGGAAAATAAACTGGGAGTCAGTGAAGTTATTTTGACTGGCCCTAGTCAGCACTCTGGCCATAACATTTTGTACCTGTTGAAGTTTCCAAACAGTTTCCAAAAGCAGTCCCATGTACACAATAGGTAACCCTACTGTTTTCCACAGAAGCATCACATTTCTTTGGAGGATACTCTGAATGGCAGGAAAGTGGCATATATATGCCAAAACAAAACGCTGTAGTCACAGTCATCACCATCTGTAGATAGTGATGCCTTCCTCTGAGGCTGAGAAAGTGTGGCTTCATCAAGAATATCTGGCCAAAGCAGGTTTCCCACTCACAAAGGTTTAAAATGTATGCATTGTCATGACTGATAGCCATACATTAGCAAGAGTGTTATCAGCCTGTTCTGGCTTTCTCTGACTAGCCAGCTGCAACACATCCCAACCACCAGAGGGAGGAGTATTCATTCATCACCAAGCCATATATTCCTCTAAATTGTCCATTACAGCACATTTTTCCCCCCACCAAGCCTCCTCTCTCACTAAGTGAAATCTCCTGCTTGTTTAAGACACAGGCCTCACAGGATTCTCATAGACTATTTCAGCTGTGGCAGCTCAGTGGTCCATTCAGAAAGCAGCATGCATCTTACGTTGTAACATGTCAAATAATTATCTTCAGTTAATCTTCTGCTTTGCTTTATTTCTTGTCCTCATAAAACTTTGTTGAAGGGCATTTTGGACCCAAAGATTAATTTTGAAGTGATTCAGCTTTTTTTAAAATGCTTCCATACTCAAGCAGCGGTTCAAACTGGCAAATAAGAACAAGGACTGAGTTTGCCTACTGAGTTTTCCTTAGGATCCTTGGAGGAAGGGAGGAATAAACATGCACAGAAGCAGGGATAAACGGATGAACCATGAGAATAGTACAATGGCTTAGGAAAAATTTGTGTACTGTTGCTAAAAACACACAACATAGGCCTTTTCCACACTACACGGTTATAGTGCTATTATTCCACTTTCAACCTCCTGTGGAATTCTGGAGTTTGTAGTTTATGGAGGCCAAAAAGCTCCCTGGCTGAGAATTCTAAATGCCTCTCCCTAAACTGCAAATCCCAGGATTCCACAGGATGTTGAAAGTGGAATAATAGGACTATAACAGTGTAGGGCAGAAACGGCTTTAGTATCATAAGGAGCTATGTTGTTGCTGCTGCTGCTGTTATTGTTATGTGCCTTAAAATTTTTTCCAACTTATGGCAACCCTAAGGCAAACCTATCACAAAGTTTTCTTGGCAAGATTCAGAGGGGTTTTGCCTTTGCCTCCCTCTGAAGCTGAGAGAGTGTGACTTGCCCGAAGTGGGTTTCCATGGCCAAGTGGGGATTCAAGCCCTGGTCTCCAGAGTTGCATCAAGCTCAAATTGAGATAGAGTACAGGTAATTCAGTAGAAGTTTGGGACTGGCTACCATAAGGACTGTGGTCAGCAGAATTAAATGAAAAATAGGCAAGGTGAGATATTTAGAAATACATTGTGTCCAGCTGATATAATGAGCTTCGCATCTTTCACCAGTGATCAATGACCAAATCTTTCCTGCTCTGGGAGGGCAGAGTACACAGGTCTGGCATGGCTATGGTCCATAATTCAGAGCTTGAGGGAAAGTTGTTGGTGAGTTTTTAAAAATTATTTATTTGCCATTTTCACTTAGTATGGTAACCTTTATAGATTTCCTGATTAACACTAAAGTCAATCCTGCACTTTAATGAACTAGCTGATTTAGGCTATTAGAATTCTGTGTGGGGGGGTCAAATAGCTCTCTCTTCCCCCTCCCCGACCCCTGCCAGAGTCAGTAAAACAGAAGAGGCCTACAAGGAGGAGCAGAAGAAATGCATTGCCTGGCTCCGTCCTAGGAGAGTGGAAGAGCAGGGTGTGTGTCACAGTGCATGGCAGAGAGACAGCCTTTTCAGAATTTTTGGCCTTTCAGAGCTAAAAACTGATACTGATCCACCATACCTTTATGGCCTCAATGGATGTTGTTGGAATCTTTCTTTTCTTTTTTTTAAAAATATTTTTATTAAAATTTCTAAAAAGGTATAAAATGGGAACATTCCCTCTAGGGCCCTTTTCGCACGGGCTTTCTGTTGCGCGAGAGCCCCCTGAGCCTCGCGGGAGTGGGAGCATCGCTCTGCATGACGCACTCCCACTTTCGCCGCGCTCACAGGGCTGCAGTGGCACGATTGTGGGTTTTTTGATTTTTGCCTCAAAGCGAAAATCACCCGGGCTCGTGCTATGCTTCCGGCGCCCATGCGCACTTACCTCCTGTGCGGAGCGTCGGGGAGGCGTCCGGGTCATGCTTCCTTCCTTCCGCCCCTGCGGAAGGAAGGAAGGGGCGGGGCGCTAGCGCAATGGATGCGACAGCCTCCTGCTTCGCGGGGGAGCGGACGCGTGAGCATCCTGCTTCGCGGGGGGGTGGACGCGCGAGCCTCCTGCTTCACGGGCGGCGGACGCGCGAGCCTCCTGCTTTGCGTGGGGGGGCGGACGCGCGAGCCGCCTCCTCCTCCGGGAGGCTGCCGCTTCCCCGCTCTTTCCTTTGCCTGCGGAAGGAACGAGCGGGGAAGCGGCAGCCTCCCGGAAGAGCCTTCTCGTGCGAGCCGCCCTCCCCCGCTCGCGCGAGAAGCCTCAATGCGAAAAGGGCCTAGGTGTTCCCTCCCCCAACTCCCATAACAATTTCTTCTCCAATTTTGCCCAGCTGAATCAAACAAAGGGTACAATACAATACAATACAAGAAGTCCACTCCACTATACATAAAATCTTAGGCATAACACTCGTAATTTATCTTTTAACCAGTCAATACATCTTTTCCTTTTTTTATCAAATTATATCGTTGTAGTCATTAGCTTTACAATTGAAGCCACTCTTTTATTTTCCTCCATTCTCTATCAAATTATTGAATAGATTTGTTCTTTAATGCATTTGTCAATTTTTCCATCTCCATCATATCCATAACCTTTAATTTCCATTGATTTAATTTTAATATCTTGTTTCCAATGTTGAGCATAAGTTAATCTAGCTGCTGTAACGAAATAAAGCATTTTTTATGCTTTCTAATTTCTGCTTTTGATTTTATTATATTCAAGAAATATAATTCAGGTATCATTTCAAAATTCATTTTAAATATTTTTTTAATTTCATCATGTATTTCTTTCCAAAATTTCTTCACCTTTTTAAAAGTCCACCACATATGATAAAATGTTCCCTCTTTTTCTCCGCACTTCCAACATTTTGAATTTCTATTCTTTGTAATTTTTTGTAATCTCTCTGGCGTCATATACCATCTATGCAACATTTTACAATAATTTTCTCTCAAATTTAAATTTAGTATAAATCTTAAATCTGTTTTCCATGCCATTCTCCAACTCTCAATATCTATTGAATGTCCTATATTTTGTGACCATCTTGACATCGTCTCTTTAATTTCTTCATGTTCCATTTCTCTTTGTAATAACAATTTATAAAGTTTAGATATTGTATTCTTTTGATCTTCTTTCATGATTACATCCAGTTTGTTTTCCCTCTTCTCAAATCCAAATAATTTTAAGTCCATTTTGTATCTTTCTGTCAGTAGTCTCCACAGAAACCAATTCATTTCATGTCCAGCCTCCTGCATTTCTTCCAGTGTTTTCATTCTTGGTTTATTTCCATCCCAAATAAGTATGTCCTGATGTGTCAACATTTTCCCTTCTTTTGTTGGGGAAATTTTAAAGGCTTCTTGTGGTGATGTCCAAGTCGGGAGGCTGGAGTAAAATCTCGAGTATAATTGTTGCCATTCTTTTAATAAAGTCTTCCGAATGCAAAGGTTATTAAATTCTTTATTAACCGCTAGTTTATTGTAACACAAGTAACCATGCCATCCGAATCTATTCTCATGTTCTTCTAAGTCTTTTATTGATGATTTTTGTAGTGATTTCCAATTTTGAATCCATTCAAAGCAACATGCTTGGTGATATGTTTTCAAGGATGGTAAATCTAATCCCCCTCTTTCTTTAGTGTCCTGTAATGTTTTGAATTTTATTCTTGGCTTTTTACCTAACCATATAAATTTTGATATTTCCTTTTCTCAGTCTTTAAATTTTTTTCCATTTCCAATTACTGGCAGATTTTGAAATAGGAACATCATTTTCGGTAATAATGTCGTTTTAAAAACATTTATCCTTCCCAAAAAAGATAAATTCAATTTACTCCATTCCTCCATTTCTTTTTTCAATTCTTTCCACAACATTTCATAATTATTTCGGAACAATTCTTAATTCTTCTTTGTAACATGAATTCCTAAGTATTTTATGTTATTAGAGGATTGGAAACGTGATATTTCCTATAATTCAATTTGTTCCTTTTTCAACATATTCATAGTCAACATCATTGTCTTCTCTTTATTTATTCTATATCCCGCTACCTTTCCAAATTCTGTAAGGCACTCTTGCAATTTCTGCATTGATTCTCTTGGTTCTTCCAAAAAAATAATTACGTCATCTGCGAAAGCTCTCAATTTTATTTCTTTTCTCTTTATCTTCAGGCCTTTTATCTCCCATTCCTCTTTTATCTTCATAATCAGAACATCCAAAGCCACAATAAATAATAATGGTGATAATGGACATCCTTGTCTTACTCCTTTTGTTCTATCAAATTTTCCTGTTGTATTTCCGTTAATCACGAATCTTGCCGATTGGTCTTGGTATATCTTTTCAGTCCATTTACAAAACACACCTCCAAAATTGCTTTCTCTTAATATCCATTGTAAAAATTTCCAAGATATATTATCAAATGCTTTCTCTGCGTCCAAGAAAATCATTGCTGATTTTTTCCCTGGGCTTTTGTCATAGTATTCTATTGTATCCAACAGTATTCTCACATTGTCTTTCCTATTTCTGCCTGGTATAAACCCAGTCTGCTCTTCTTGAATATTTTTTTGTGATAGCTTTTTTAATCATCTTGCCAACACTGTTGCAAAGATTTTATAATGCACATTCAGTAAAGAAATTGGTCTGTAATTCTTCTTCTTTCTTTTTATCTTTTCCTTCTTTGGGTATCACTACTATGTTTGATGCTCCCCATGTTTCTTGTTTTCCCTCTTCCTTTAACTTTGCTATTGTGGCTTGTAGTGGTTTTATCAATTCTTTTGAAAATCCCTTATAATATAATGCTGTAAATCCATCCGGTCCTAAAGCTTTATCTACTTTCAAATCTCTGATTGCTTCTTCCAATTCTTTACATGTAATAGGTTCATTCAATTGTTTCTGAGCTTGGTCCAATATTTTCCATAATTTCATATCCTTTAAATATTTTATTATGTCTCTTTTTAGTTGTTGAGGAGACTTATTTTCTTGAAATAAATTCAAAAAAATACTTCTCAAATGTCTGTTTAATTTTCTCCTGTTGGGAAAGCAGTTTCTTCCCTTCTCTTATTTCTTGCAATCACATTCCTTTCTTCCTTCTTTTTCATCCTGTAATCCAGCCACTTCCCAATTTTATTTGCTTGTTCAAATTCTGTTTGCTTCATATATTTCATTCCTCCCGTCTCTTCTGTTGTTAATATTGCTATTTGTTTCTGTATTTTTTAAATATCCAATTGTATAGCTTCTTTGACCGGATTTCCTTCAATTCTTTTTCTTTATCTTGAAGTTTTTTCAATACATTCTGGTATTTTTCATCTCTTTTTTTTATTTTGTAATCGTTGTTGCTGGATAAAAAGTGCTCTCATCACTGCTGTAGACGCGTCCCAAACTGTTTTCATCTAAGTCTCTTGTGTCGTATTTTCTTTAA